>JASVER010000037.1:7953-58198 GCA_030449065.1 Oceanodroma leucorhoa | reverse complement strand
AATACYGCATCCTAATTCTTAGATGTGCTTCAAAAGAATAATAAAGCATTAGAGGAATGGAATTAAGCAAATAACAAAACCRGKGTTTTTTAAAAATGCAAAATACCTTAAGCTTCACCAAAAAAAGCTTTAAAAATTAAAGGACAGGAAGCATCAAGCGTTATGATTATAAAAAAATCTTTTAAAAATTAAGTACATAAAATACAACTAACAATGACTAAAAAAATTAATAGCAGAAAGGGGATGTTTCGATGTTTATAAGTTAATTAGAGAGAGCAGAAAATTTACAAGTGTTAAATAGTTACAGGGAACTTTTTTTCTTAAATCACAAAAAAAATACCGAGCTAAAGTTTTCTTGATTGCGTTTGACCCTCTCCATCTCAGGAGTTACAGGTACTGGGGTTCCAATCCCCAGCCCCTCTTTGTACAACACCTGTGTGGCAACAGGGAAGTATTAAAAAATAAAAAGAAAGGAAAGGAAAGGAAAGGAAAGGAAAGAGAAGGGGAGGGAGGAGAGAGAGAGAAGACAAGTAATTTAACATAGTGAATCTTCAAAGTATGAAAAATAGAGCTTTGTCAGCCTTGTTCAAAGGCTAGCAAAAAAAAYCYAAAAAAAMCAAAATAATTGAACGCGTCAGCCAATATTACCATGAGGTTTGTTGTCATCTCACCTGGGTGCATATAAATAAYGCCAGCAAGAACTGCAGGAGTGTTTTGCGCAAAACACAGCTGGAGCCACGTTACCCGAAACCTCTTCACATTTATGTCTTTTTGCCCAAAGGAGTTCCCTTACTCAAACAAAAGATCTTGAATGAGCAGCTCTGCCTCTAAGATTTCTAAATAGGCTCACCAGCATAAAAGAATCACAGGATCATAGAATCATTAAGGTTGGAAAAGACCTTTAAGAGAGCCGTGATGACCTCAGAGACAATTAAATGTAGCAAAAAGTTTAACAACAGTGGCTTCTCTGAACTGTCCTATTAATCTCAGTCAGGACTGCATTTCATATCSGTCATGTCTGAATTGGGTCAGAGTGAGTGAAAATTAATCCTAAGCTGCTCTAATTAAAACAGAAATATAGCACAAAATCATGGCATAATGGCAATTTGACTGGAATGTGTTAGGAATAGAAAAAACCTGGATAGAAATTCATTACTACAGTAATTTTTCCTTATATATGCAATTTTCATCACTTTTTCATATTGCAGTGATATGRGGATGCCACCCAGGTTTTCTTACAAAGACCTGTAGGATATAAGAAAGCATCCAACACAGCAAAACCAGGAAAAGAGACAACACCCGCTAGCTGCATTAGATTGCTTTGCTTCAGGAAGCGTTAGGAGTTCATTTTTCATTTGCAGTGCCAACCAGYGTGGTGAGTCTGAAGGCTGTTAGAAGGATCGACTTTGTTATTGAGGAGGAGAGTGACGTCACTCAAACTACTACTATTTCATTGGGAAGAAAAACAACGTACTGCTTAACTGCTTTAAGTAAATGAGGTTAAAAATCTCACAGCTGGAACAATTTAATGACAGTTAAGTTAGACGGAACGAAAAATTAAAATATAAGGATACTGACAGGGTTTTAGTGATTTGATTAAGAAAGGGTTGTTCAAAGTTCAACAAAGAACTGAGAAAAAATTTAATATGGAGGAGTTAAAGGGATTTGATTTGCATTTGAAATGGTAGTTTTTGTTTTATTTAGCAATACCGAGCTAATGTTCTCTTGATTGCGTTTGACTCTCTCCATCTCTGGAGTAACCGATGTTGGGATGCCAGTCCCTAAGCCCTCTTTGTATAACACCTGTGAGGTACAAGAAAGTTTCCACAAAAAAAGCACTCAACACAGGCAAAATCATTAAATCTGACTATTTTGTGAGTTACGATTAGCGTTAGGATCACTTTTTAATTAATTTCACACTCTTGTTCTAGAGGCAAATATTAAGGAAGGGGCTGATGGTTGATTATTCTGTAAATACAGAGCTACAGATACTAGAAGATAAAGGGTTAAGATAAAACAAACATGGAGAGAAACACCACATTAATGTCACAGCTTACTTCCAGTTTTGGTTCTTAAAAGAAATGCATGTAAAGTTGTAAATCACAAAAAAAAGTTAAAGCACAAACAGGTAGACTATAAATGAGTTAAAAATATTGCCAGGGAAAAGACAGGAGCAGGGTGAGATTCTAAGCCATTGAAGAAAAACAGATTATATGTTAGGATGTTATGCAAAAATAMGTTGTTATAATTTTTTTTTTTTTAAATACCGAGCTAATGTGTTCTTGATTGCGTTTGACTCTCTCTATCTCTGGAGTGACAGGTGTTGGGATACCTGTCCCTACGTCCTCTTTGTACAACACCTGCAGAACACAAGCACCCAGCAAGGTGAGAAGATCATATTCCTTTCACAACTACAGTACGTTTGGATAGACAGTTTACCTGGTTTGTAGGTAAATATAATCTGGGATTATATGTAAATATGCGCACAATTTATTTTACTTAGTGTGCATTTTCTTAAGTACAGTGACCGGCTCAGCAAAGTACTTAATGTCTGTGTTGAGGTGCTTGAACACACCGAYGTCAATGGAATACTTCATTACAGTAGGACACAAGGTTAAATATTCTGCTGACCTGGCATGAAAGGTGGGTATGTTCTGCTTTTCATCTTAGTTTAGGAAATGTAATAGTATTACTTTTCAGGCAGTCAGCATTTCTGGAGGTTTTTTTTTATGGTGTTAACAAACAGCTGAACCTTTTATAGACATGTTTAATATGAAAATACTTAGTTGTGGGCTCCATTTCATTTTGATCTCTGTGATTATTTGTTCGGAACACCACTATTTTACTTCGGTTTAAGTCTCTAGTAAGAAAAACAATTGMATTTTAGCTCTCAAATTATTAGATTTAACTTAATCTGTAATTGTTTGATTTAAAAAATTGCATTTTTCATTAAAGGAGTTGCATAGGAGATGCCTGGGTTGGTTTAAAACTTAATCATGTAGAAATACATTACAAATGCACTAACGGTTCTTCTTGCAACTAGTAAAATACTCGCAACAAAAAGAGCTAACAAAAAAAAAATTCACTGCTTGATGTCATTGAAACAATGAAAAAATACAGAAATAAAGTTCTCACAGCAAGGGAAAACAAATTATGTAAAAGAAAAAATGAAGAATCATTTGAAAAAACAACTCAGTTGTGCAAAAGTGAGCTGTAAAAAGCATTAGTATCATAAACAGCTCAAAAGGGAAACAGTACTTATAGAATCAGGGATGGAAAATCGTAAGATACTCATCATATGGGTGTCACTGCTCCTCAGCATTGTATAGCAAACATTCGAGGTACCAATAATCACAAGACCGTATCCTGCCTTAATTGTGTATGCAGAGATCAAAGTAAAGCAGTAGCGGCTCAAAATCAGGAGAGCATGTTACGGTTATTAAAATCTATACTTGGCTAGATATGGGAAGAGCCAGGTACCGTTTCCACTTATAATTGTCACTAGGTTTTGTGACTATAAGAAAGGCTCCAATTATTTTTTTCCGCAAAGTTCTCTCTGGCTGATCCATTTTTTCCAGACTAATTGTAAGACATCATCTGGGTATTTTTTGTTTCTAGTTCTGTGTTTAGAAAAGATCACAGAAGTAATACAGGGAAGTGGCTGGCTGTAATGATCACTGCAAAATTCAGATATTTGAACTTCCTGCTGCTGAATATAGGGATTTAAGAGATCTGTTCTCTTTTCCACAAAAAATACCCACAAACACTACCAAAGTTTGGAGCTCGAGCTCTGCACAAGTATATAGGTAAGTAGAAGATAGCGGCCATTACCGAACTGATGTGCTTCTGCGTCTCCTTGACACGCTTCACTTCTGGGAGATCAGGAATTGGAGTTCCTTTTCCAATACCCTCCTTGTACTTAATCTACAAAGATGCAGACACCAGAAAAAAGTAAAATGACTTACATTAAAGCACAGCTGACGCAGGCATGTGTAAGAAGTTAGATGAATAAAGCAACTTAGGTCCTTTACACTTTACAAACTCCTTCAAATCTCAGGTACTAAAGGTATTCTGATAGAAGGAAATCATCAAGGAACCTTGTATCAGAGTTACCTGATAGCTAACTCTGCCACACCTCTACAAAGCAGTTTAACAATAACTCAGCTCAGGGTAAAAAAGCAGTCTTGTTTGAGCCAGAATTTTTCAACTGAAGCTTAAAATTTGCGTATCTAACATCTCCCAGGAGCTTCATTTCAGCAAGAACAACCCCCCTGATTTCTAACAACTGAACCATTTCAAGGTTTCTTCCACTGAGTTCCAAAAAACTGTGATATTAAAAATTTAAAATAATTTCTAAAAATCTTAGCCTAAAGTGAAATAGGCACCTAGATTCATATGCGGATACATAGAGAGCATTATCCTGATCTCGAGGAGACTGAAAATTTAAAAGATCTCATTGGCTTTAACATGAGCAGAGAGCTGCTGTTAAAGTAGTCCCATCATCTTCACAAGCAATCTTTTAGAAGTCAACTTTAGCTGTTGATGAGATGTCACTGTGAATGGCACTTTACTAAAAGGGTTTTCTAAAAACACGTGTAAATACCTTTGAACCTGATACCATTTGGTCTTTCTACCAATGAAAGAAGAATTTTTGATTTTCAACAAAGGTGAGAGTCATCACACAACATTTTAACAATTACAGTGCTATTTGCATTTCTACTTTAGCATAACAAAAAAAAATAGCATTTCACAAGAACATGTTTAACATACTATGCATGAAACAAATCRGCTGAAATGTTAGTATGTTTTACACTAAAATGACGTCAGCATTCAAAAAAGCATGCAAGTTTTGAAAGAAAAGTAATACATACAATTATTCCAATTTTAGTGTGTCGCAATTTTTTATATAATACAAAAGCTTTACGAGACATGCTCTAGTGAGGCTTTTGACACCGTTTGCCCTGGCATCCTCACAGACAAGCAAGCTAACAAGGTCCGTGTTAGGTAAGCGCACAGTGGCATGGACCGAAAACCGGCTAATGGCCGGGCCCAGAGCGTTTTGATCAGTGGCAGACGGGCCAGTCGGAGGCAAGTCCGCAGTGGTGTGCCCCAGGGTCAGCACCGGGACCAATTCTGTTTCCCATCCTCACCAGTGACCTGGGACAGATCCCATCCTCACCAGTGACCTGGATKCCGGGACAGAGTGCACCCTCAGGAAGTTTGCAGATGACAGAAAACCCGGAGGACTGGCTGATAACACCCGAGGGTTGTGCTGCCACCCAGAGGGACCTCGACAGGCTGGAGAAATGGGCTGAGAGGTCTCTCCTGAAGTTCAACAGGGGGAAATGCCAAGTCCTGCACCCGGRGAGGAATAACCCCAGGCACCAGTACGTGCTGGGGGCTGACTGTCTGGGAAGCAGCTTTGCAGAGAAGGACCTTGGGGACCTGGTGGACAGCAAGGTGACTATGAGCCAGCAATGCACCCTCATGACAAAGAAGGCCAACAACATCCTCGGCTGCATTAAGAAGGACTTTGCCAGCAGGCCAAGGGAGGTGATCCTTCTCCTCTACTCAGCACTGGGGAGGCCACATCTGGAGTCCTGTGTCCAGTTCTGGGCTCACCAGTACAAGATATGGATTTACTGGAGCAAGTCCAGCGCAGGGGCACAAAGATGAGTAAGAGACAGGAGCATCTTTGATATGAGAAGAGGCTTAGAGAGCTGGGACTCTTCAGCCTGGAGAAGAGTAGGCTCGGGGAGGAACTTATCAATGTGTATAAATAGTCAGTGAGAAGGAATGAAAAGGAGGGAGCTCCTCTTCTCAGTAGTGCTCAGTGACACGACAAGAGGTAATGGCCAGAAATTAAAAAAAAATCAGAAAATTCAATCTGAACACAGGAAAACACTTTTTTTACCGTGAGGGTGGTCAGACACTGGAACACAGGTTGCCCAGAGAGGTTATGGAGTCTCCATCCTTCGAGATATTCAAAACTCAACTGGATATGGTCCTAGGCAACCTGCTCTAGCTGATCCTGCTTGAGTAACAGGGTTGGAGTAGATGATCTCAAGAGGACCCTTCCAATCTAAATGATTCTTTGATTCTGTGCTAAATAAACTGTGTTTGGGATGAGATTAAAATGATGGCAAGAGTGTTCACGTTTTAGAAATGGATTGCATGTAACAAATTGAATGTTAATCATTAGAAAGATTACTGTTTAAGTAACAAGAAAAAGCAAAAACTTTTAGAAAGTAACCCTTAGCTGGATGGATTATTGCCAAGCCACTGTTAGCAACCTTTAAAGAAATAAGAGGGGAGAAAAAATACATTATTTCAAGTTGAATTAGCACTGGTAGAGTATAAAAATCAATTCTTTTGTACCGAGCTAATTGCATCCTGGGTTCGTTTAACCCTCTGCATCTCTGGTGTCTTTTCAATAGTAGTTCCAGTTCCAATATCTTCTTTATATAAAATCTTAACATTTAGAATGAAGACAACAAGGTTAAGCATATAAAACACAACATTATTTCTTCTAGAGAGTGAATACAGGCTCATGACAGTGATTTGTACAGAACAGTGCAGGCTGAAAGCCAGCTCAGAGGATTATCTCCAGTCACCGCCTTCTTGCCTATCTGCAGTCTGTCCTACTACGAGTCCCATTTGTGCAAAAAAGGGGCTGATCATTTATATTTGTAGAAATGCATTTTAAGTAGAATGTCAAAACATTTGCAGGCTAATTTTAGAATCAAAGACTAGTATTTGTTCTAATTTGTTCCTTTTGTTCTAATTTGTTTTATTATGTTTTACACAAATGTCTTCCACTTAGTTACTTACTACGCTAATGGTGCTAGTGGCAAGACTTTAGGCACTTCATGGTAACGCCTGAAATGTGAAACAAATCAGGCAGACAGTTCACTTTTCACTGAAAGAAGACAGTTGCAACACAAGAATACACTACTTAGGTGGTAACAGGACAAAAGAAAGGTGGATACCAGTAATACCGATTAAGTACAGGACTGATTGTTTAACTATATCACAGCTATGTATATGTGAAAGAGTGCAATCAGGGCACTCCACAAAAAAGAGTAGATAAAAAGGGGTAGCAAAAACCAGCTAAATCTACTTAGAATAAAACTAGTTTTGTTTGAAAAATTTCTGATACACATTTAAGCAAATCAAGAATGTAAGTACCTGTAAGATAAGAGCCAAAAATAGTTATTTTATTAAACATCTTAAACTGCATTTTTTTGGAATGAGAACTGAAAACAGAAAATAACTATACCGAGCTGAAATTCTTCTGGTTTTCTTTCACACGCAGCATTTCTGGTGTGTCTTGTACAACTGTAACTTTTCCTTTACTGTTCTGTAGGTCCCACTGATACTGAAGCTGTTGAAAAAGTTAAACGTCAAATGGTGACTCTATGCCATAAAATTTTACTCACAGAGTTTTCTTTGAAGATGAGGAAAAAAAAATATTGTCAAGTACACCTTATAAGGAGGTCATTTTACCACCACCATTAGTGATATAAAGGTGTACCACAGTTACAAGTATTCTCATTTAAATTAGCAACAGGAGATCCTTAACTAGATTCACTGGAAAATCTTGAAAGGTGCCAGACTGTATCTAAAACAATTAAGTCTCAACAATGAAAGTTAAAAATTTCAAGTCAGATTGTGGAGTTCTGTTACTGACCATACAGTCTTGCAGGTAGTCCCACTGACAACAACAGACAACTTCTGTAAATATAATTCTCTTTTACTTGCAAAAGAATTGTCAAAGCACTGCAGCAGAAAGTTGTTTTCAAGGAAATTACAGAATCATTTTGGYTCCCTGTGTAATGCATAAGTGGGCTGCTGCATACAGAGTGCACCCTCTAACTGAAGATCCCCGAGAATATAAAGGCAGCCTAGTTGGGACTAGAGTGTGACATCGGGACCTTATCAAATGAAAAAAAGCTAAACATTTTTTATTAGTTGACAGTAATTATTATTTCTATACATACTGTGCTAAAGTTCTTTTGATTCTCACGGACTCTCTGCATTTCTGGTGTGTCTGCTACAGGCACGTAGTATGGCATGGTCCTTTCTGCATCTTCCTTATACTTTTTCTGATAGAAAAACCAAAATATATTCCATTAATACAAAAGTAGTAATAAACAATCTGGCATTACTTATTGTTGCATAATGCCCATCTTTATGGAAATGTGAGTACTTCTGTGTCTGATATAAATTCACATTATGCCTCTGTGTAAGATTTATTTTAAACATCAGGTTATTAAGGAGTAGGAAAATTAAGCTAAATCTACTTAGAGCAAAATTAGCTTTGGTATTGCAAAAGCAATAGAAATTATTGTTTCATTTTGTACAGTATTAAAATCAATTAATTTCAATATTGAAATGGAATTTCAGAGTAAGAGATGCCACAGCACAGCTCTAGAGAAATTTGTTTTTCTGGTGTATCTGTCTCCTGAATGTTGTGATAGGCAGTTATCTAGGTGCTCCAAATTAGTATCCACTTGAGGTTCCCACATGAACAATGATTAAATTGCTTCACTCAAGATACCTGGCTCGAAAGGTTCTTGACCTGCTGGGCATGAATAATCTCCGGAGTATCGACAACACTGGTGTAGTTGGCTTTCTCCATTTCTGCCAATTGTTTGTATTTGATCTGTTGGGGAAAGCTCACATTTAGATGCCTTAATCATATCTTGGCAACAATTTTCATTTGTTGAAAATTCATTTCATTTATTAACAGAAAAAACTGTTAATAAATTTTCCTTTAAAGAAGACACCAGATGTGATATATAAGATATTCACACAGACCTGGCTGGCAATGTCAGTGGCATTCTTTGCTCTCACAAARTCTGGTGTCTCCAAAGCCAGTTCTGTCAGACCTTTTCCTCTGATTTCTAATTCCAAGGCTTTTTTGTACTCTTTCTGCAGACGAAGACAGTAAATAGATACTTTGTCAATGTGAATGCAATACCTTTAGCAACTTCAGCTACTTTCATGACYGCACCAGAAAATAGGAATACTGCTAATATAAACTCACAATTAAACACACAAATGATGTCATTAWAGTGTGCACTTTATGACTTAAGTCTTGAGAACAAACAGCCCTACTCCAGCCGTAAATGGAGCACACTACAGGCCAGCTCTATTAAGGGCACTCTGCCTTCTCACACCAGTAATCTCAAAATGTAAGTTCCTTTAGGTGACCAGTGATCGGTGCAAAACAGTAACTTSTACAGAAGAGAAGCAACAGAGAGCGAGCAGTGTATGAAATGCATGTGGTAGTGAAGAGTGGTCACAGACGTTTCACACTGAGCGTGTCCAAAAAATGCAAGGTGTCAGGATTTTCTGTGACATTTTGAGCCCTTTGGAATGAATACCTCCCTAAAAACCCAGTGCTGCAGCAACCACTCTTCCCAAAGAGATCTTCCACTAAGACCTAAAAGATTTATTTTGTATAGATTGGTATAATTCATACCTCTCTATGCCAGCTCTGCTGAACTTAGCTGAATATATCTGTAATATTCTGGTAACAAAATACAGGCTCTTTGAATAACTCAAAAACTCTGCACTACTAAGTACAAAATGCTGTTGTCAGTAAGGATGCTTATCTTAGGAGTAATCATAAGTAACACTAAAAAGTTACTTTTTTCAGCTTTCAGCCTGATGACGTTAAGGCTCTTAAAATACGAGCTAATCTTATCCTATGAAAACAACCACTATGAAATATTTATTATATCAGTCCACCATGTAAAGAAAGTAGCTGTTAGGTTTGCATCCTGACTGTCTGCTGGCCACCCCTCTCCATCAAAGCGGGGAAGACTGCCTCGGCCGTCAGTCCTGCAGCTGCCAACCGGGCACCAGTCCTGGGCAGGGGGAACTGTTGATGAGCATGGCTGGTGTTTCTGACTCACCCATCCAGCAYAAAGCATTCAAAAAGAGCTCTCTGCTGCTCAGCACACCTCCCAGAGCAGAAGTATGCCAGTCTGGTTCCCTCTTTGTAGTCCYTTTCTGATCTCTCACTTTGCTTCTTGGTTCCTCAGCCTCAGTCCTTAGTTCCTAATCCTTGGTAACTGCTCCTGACCTAAGGCGTCTGGTTTACAAAACTGACACCTCTGGCTCCTGCACTTAGCCCTGCTGCATCACAGYGCTGGTCTAGTCTATCCCCTGACCGATGTGACTATTGATCACAGCACCTGTTTCCCACCTATATTCCTGATAGACACTGCAAAGCCAGGAAAGAGCTCACTTAGAAGTTCAGGCTCCCAGTTTTATCCTTAGTCACCCATACACATTCTTTTTTTCTTTCTACTGAAGAGTTTCTAGGGAATGATAAAGTTCATACTAGTGTTATACAGCCATAAGCATTTATCAGTTGGAGGCTGTTAGATCCATTCAGGTATTTTCAAAATAGCTTTTGACATACCTCRTTCAGGATTTGAGTTGCATTCTTCGCTCTTAACATGTCTGGAGTCTCCTCTAAAGCTGTTAGCCCTTTACCTTTGACACCTTCCTCCAGATCCTTCCTGTACTCTTTCTGCAGAAGAAAGAAAATGAAAACCGCAAAGCCTGACTAAAGAGAGTTCTACATTTTACAACCTTGTTGCAAAAATTAAAAAAAAAACAAAGAGAAAAAAATTCCAAAAGCTCCAAAAGAAAAAATAATTTTTTAAAACAACAAAGAATATTCTGTGGGGTTAKATAAGAACTACTGCAACAGAATAGAGTATAGTAATTATTGTTCAAGATAAATTGCAAAGGCACACACATATACACCCCACTATGGAACAGTTAGACTGATGAATGTCAGAAAGGGACATAGTAAATATGAACACAGTTAACCAACAATGGAATAAATGTCCACAACAAATTAGATCACAACACAAAATATATGTAAACATGCTTAATGTGAATGGTTAGGAAAAACAAAGTGGTGCAGAAGAAATGCTGCTGAGAATACTTAGTGGAATTATTTAACTTGACAGAGGAAACAAGCACAGAATAACTGCTACCTCGCTCGCTATTTTGGTTGCATATTTGACATGTAATAAGGATGGTGTAATCTCCAAGCCAGTAAGGTTTCTGCCCTTAATGGACTCTTCAAAGTCCTTCTTATATTCTTTCTAATGAGAGTAAAAAGAAAAAAAGCAAAAAATATCAAATAATTATGACATTATTTTTAATTATGTGAAAAACCACTGGGAGGATGGAGCAGCGGTTTGGTATTAATGTCACAATGACAACCTGCTACAGTCCATGCCGTGGGCACCTAAAGCAATAAATCCTGTTTCTACGAAAGCCCATGAAACAGCTCATTACTTTCAATGGAAATATGACCTGACCCCATCTTTTTTTTTTTTTTTCTTTTTCTACTTATTTGTATATGCAGAGAAAACATTCAATGGCATCACTCAAACATAATGACTAATGGCCTTACGCAACTGTTTTTCAGCACGTATAAGCCTTCATCTGTGACAGAACAAGATTATACTTCAAACAAACAGAAAAGAACTGCTTAAGGAAACAGAATGACAGGTCAGTGAAGAATGCTATGACAGTAGAGACAAACAGGAAATAAATGGGTGTCTCAAAAATAGAGTTCTGAGGTGAAAAGAATAACCAGGGTACTTTTTATGGACTATTATAACTGACACTCATACTATACTCGTGTTGCAAAAGTTTAAGGGAAATGTATTTCATATTACATTTCTTCTAAAGACTCGAAGACTTGCTTAAGCTTCATTTACTGATACCTTCCTGATGAAAAATTACAGATAATATACACTTCATCATCACACAGGAAATCTTGAATTTTAAAKGTAGTATTTCAGAACCAATATAAAGAAATGTGCTATAGCTATAATTTTTCAGTCTATCAGCATGCACAAGATGCAAGTATAATTGCCTGTGAAAGTTTAACTATAAAAAATAAATTTTCAAGTTTTTTAGTTTATCAGTATTGATTTTAACCGTACCTGACTCTGCATGAGCTGAGATTCTTTTGCAGTAAGGTACGTTGGAGTTTCAAAATCCAACATAGGTTTTCCTTTTTCTTTCTCATACTTTTCTCTGTATTTCACCTGAGAAGGAATTAAAAAAAGTTACTCTCCAAAATAATCGAAGAACCAATTCATCGACTAGTATGTGCCTACTTTGGTCAACAGATTTGTGGTAAAAAATGAATGTCTAATACTGTTTACCTTCCTGAAATCCATATTATTGACCATAAACTGTAAAATCAAAGGTCAGGCTTGCAGCAAAATGTGTGTTGCCTAAAATTCTACTGATTTATTTCCCGTTGCAGAGAATAAGCAGTGTCAGCTCAGATTTCAAGAAYTTACTGATCACAAGAAGGAAGACAGGTAGCTGTAAAAATCCAGCTTGAAGGCACTCAGAGTGCTCATGCCCTGSCTGAGTTCAGCCAGTTACGTGTTAATGGATTGCTGGAGTGTTAGCAGCAGGGCTTGACAGATGCAGTTTAGCGACTTGCTAACTAATTCTGCGCATGAGCATCCGGGAAGTAAAATGTCCACAAGGATGAAGATATTCTTGCTTCAAGTTATAGTATCCAGCCTTTAGGGCATCAATTTTCAGGCTGCTGCATGAGGTAACGCTATGTCTTTGGCTGAGACAGATCCTGATCTCAAAACTGGAGCAACAAGTAGCGACTTAAACTTTAACTACAAACTGATTAACAACCATTTTCTTATGGTCCTTTGCTATGTAACCTTTTTGCTCTTCCATGTCGTGCAGCAGAACAACAACTATGGCCCTTTGTGTTCTAGCAGTAATTTCTCTCTTGCTTTACAGTCAATAAATACCTGGAATAGAGAGGATTAGAGACCAAATCAGAGTATTAATTTCTCTGCAACGATTCACCATTTGCTGTATTCCAGAGGAAAAAAGTGTCAGWCACATTTAATAGCAGCAATAGGTATTGTTTTGGTTAAAGCAATTTTGGACGCAGAAAAAGAATGGYAGAGCTCTCCTTTATATCACTTGAGGCTAGAATGGATAAAGCAGTTGAAAATATACTGTCAGCAACAACCCTTCTTCTTTTAATTTCCAGTTTCTGTGATTACCAGGTCCTTTTTTCTATAGACAAAATCACCCTGATAAATGTATTATACTGTGTAAAAAGAACCATATACAACAGACTTAAATAACTTAGAGATCTACTCTAGAATGAAGAAATCATACAGATATTTTATAGGTGTTCTAAACTTGCAAATGTGCAAATATTTCTCATTGACTTGTTTACTCAGGTGTGCAGTGTTTATAAAGCAGACAGGCACAGAGATTGTTAAAAACTGGAGAATTTGCTAGGATAACTTCAGTGATGGAGACTGGTACTCAGTGAGTGGGGTTAATGAGAAACACATGACCAACTTACGTGGCTCTGTAGTTCTGATGCCTCCCTTAGATGAACCTGCTCAAGATTATCTGGCACCACATGGTAGTGACCCTTACTCTTCTCATATTGCTTCTTGTACTGGTACTGAAGGGAAGGTGTCAAAAATCATCTCAATAAAAAAAAAAATCCCTCAGCAAATTTACTTCTTAGGTCCAATCAAAGCAACACTTCAATGGAACATCAAAGAGAAATTAGAAATACAAAAAGCAAAACAAAACCAAGAAGTTTGTCTCCCAGTATCAGATACCACTTCTAAAGATGTGGGTGAACAGTTATCTTTTTTTGACCATTTTGATTGCAACAAAGATTTTTTCAAAACCAAGATTAAAAAAAAGAAAAAGAAAAAGAAAAAAAGAAAACAGTGAATACATGAAAAGGCTGTACCAGACAATAATGATTTTTGTCTTTTCTCAGTAAAATCATCAAGTATTTTGTTAGGCATAAGTCCGTACATCTACAACAGGGGGATGTTAAACATAAACATGAAATTAAAAAAACAGACAAAAATAAAAAATTTAAATGCAGTGAGCAGCAAAGAAAAAGGTAAAAAAAKAATAAAATAGTATTTGTTAGTGTGATGTAATAAAGAATCAATCCACTAAAAATTATTAGAGGATTTAAAATATTAGCAGTTCTACAGGTAATAAAGATTTCACTTCCCAGAGGACAAATGTGGCAAAGTTGCTAATTAACTAGGAAATAATCATTAGAAAGTAGAGGAAGAGATCACTACCAGGTGATGTTCCAGGAACAATAACAGAGGGAGTAATTGTTACAGCAATAGTTAGTAGAGATCAATTCAGAATGGAACCAATAGTAATGGAAAAATCAATGGATCTGGCATTAGTTAACAAGCTTACAGCACTGGCAAGTTGGCTTGTACTCAGGACGTGGTTCATGATCAGCGACTCAGACATGTCTGTGACAGGCTTATGAAGTTTCTTTAAATCCGCCTTGTATTTCACCTATAGGTAAGAAAGGACAAACAACATCAGAAGAGGAGACTGCTAATAAAACCTGTGATGTTGAATGTATTAATAACATAAAGGAGGTCTTTGTTAAAGAAATTTGAAACTTYTAATTTCCCTAGAGGAAAAGCATAAGTAAACATACCTCACTAGCCATGTTGTGAGCGTCTTTCATGGTCTTGTAGATTTTAGCCTCCTTTAAATCATACTTYGGCTTTTTACCCATCTCTTTGCAAAAATTCTCCTTGTATTTCACCTAAATTAAAAAACAACCAGGYATTACAACTGTTCTTGAGTACTCATTTGTTTGGCTGCAGAAGGCGAAGAGACCCTACTTCAATGCTGATGGTAAGCAGAAGAATAAAAATGCARTAACTTGAAGGCATCTGCTATTTTAAAGATGACCTGACATGGAAAGAAAATCTTATCTGTATTTAYAAAATACCACTTTCAATTTTTCTTTCAGTGCACAGGTTACCTCTCCTCATTGTAAAAATAACAGACATAGTCAAGAGAAGTATGTTGACAAAATACAGCTAAATTCTGACCCTCAGAGATGAAGAATTTTTCACTTGATGGGAACTGTGCGTAGATAAAAGATACCCTATTTCASAGAGACAAAAACTGACACAAGTAGAAAGCGTACTTAAAAGAACTTTTTACATACTTCATGGAGAAATATGAGCTTTAAAAACTACCTCAAGACATACGAGCACTGAAGATGGCAATATATCAAATACTTTTATATACACTGTTATACACATATTGTGTTCTGTATAAATCAGAGATGAAGAAGGATGTTAATGATCACAAACAGAATAGTGATACAATTAATTATTAGGAATTAGATTAYGCAAGAGGCTTAGTAACACTTCCAAACCCCATTAGCATCAGCAAGGTAAACCACAGCRATGTAAGCCATAACATTCCAGCAGACCCAGGCTGAAGGCACAGAAATGTTGATAGGAATGAGAGTTTTGCTAATGACTTAAATGAGGGCAAGTCCTTCATCCATCCCACTGCTGCAGGTGCAGCTAAAGGCTAATTCCTCACTATTTCTTGTGAACCTACAAAAGGGATGGTTCCATTAGGAATATTTCGGGTTTATTACTTTTTTTGCTATCAGAGATGCATAAAATTGTTTCAGAAGAGTTACTGAAGAGAGCAAGAAAAACTCAAAGTATTAAAAGTTAAGTTCTGGCTTATCTAAATGGATCCCATAGTTAGGATGTATGCTCATCACCATTAGACTAAACATCAGTAGAAAAATTCTGAGGATTTGTCAAGTCTTCCCTGTAGTAGTATTCTGTCTGGTCTGGAAACAAGTGAGGCAACATTTCTTTCTCTTTACAGATCCACATTTCCTTGAAGATACTTTATACTAAATAAGCTAGCAACCCCCATCCCTGGTCTAAAAGAATAAGAACTGAACAACTGTYATCAGCCTTTCTGAAATAATTTGATCTTGTTCAGGACCCAGATAATACTTATAAAGAGATGCAGAAAATAGACTGTGGCTGATGAGGAAAAAGGATTAATGGTTCTTCAGAAAAAAATCTGATCTCCCAAGCAATATTTATGTGAAAACTGAAATGTAAGAAATAAAATACTGAAGAACTGGTAACTAAGCTGAGGAACAGCTGACTCATGCTAGAGGTTTTTTTATGACAATTACAGAAATGTAAACAGATAATTCTGTATTAGTAAAAGAAGAAAAATGATTGAATGCAGAATTAAATCACATTCTACAGTCACATTTTACACTTTGAATTCATTGTCATATTCTTGTCCATACATGCCGGATACCACTGTTGCTCTTTTGCTTTGCAAAATATGCCAACATTCAGATAAAACACACAGTGAAACACGCAAATCCACAAACTATATAGCTGCTGTAAGAAAACAAAGAATATTAACATTTTTGACATAAAGGAATCAGTATTGGTTCTGACCTCACAAAAATTAAAATCAAGCAGAAGTATACTAGAATCCGTTAAGTTTTGCAAGCTRTGCAACATATGATCAAGACCAGACCATCATGCCAAAGAGTTCACTTCTTTATGCTCAGAAGAAATGTTACTGGAAGATCTATGCAAAATTAAAAGCAAGCATGCCAGACAGGCAGATGAAGTCCAACTAAAAAAAGGCAAGCGGATAAACAAACTGGACATAATGCTTTATAAAGAACAAGTTTATGAGAAGAAATGTCTAAGAGAAAAAAAAGTTAAATATTATGCCAATTATTCTTTGCTCCCTTACTGCCTCTACAATAGTTAATTTTCTCTCACRTCCAAAATAATCTCATCAAAGCATATTTATAAGACCAAGAAGAGAACTGGCTAGCATTGGAGCAAAAGCATGGAAAAAGAGGATCTCATCACTGAATGGGAATAAACGTAATTTCTTCTTTTTCTTGTAGTTCAATTGTTCAGTTTAAGAATCCTTGCTTCTACTGAAAAGATTCTTGTTCTTCCTGACAAACACAGTGGCTGACATTCAAACATGCGACAGTTACGTGCAGCAGTCATGGCTAGCCATGGAAAAAAACATAATCCCCCTTTTTTTCATTTGGAAATACACGTGCAAAACTGAAATGGCACAGATCTCTCTGCTGCCACTTCAAAAACTGCTATGCAGCCATTGTTTTTCTATTTTCCAAAGGTTTTGAGATGGCAAGAAATATAAGAAACTATGTGCCCTCAGATCACTACAGGGTTCACTTCTCAGAGGCTCTGGGGCGGATTCAGTCATACACTATGCTTCCATGATGCCATTCCAGCACAATGTAAACAGAATAGTTTAAATGAAGTTTAAATAGAAGTCTGAAGTTTGAATAGTTAAAATGAAGTGCTAGCGTGAATGTTATGCATATGGTATGACTGTTCACTGAAAATTACTAGCACTATTGTTCAGGTTTGTCATACACATATATTTCCATTTTTTTGCACAGTTTCAGAAAAACCAGCTCAAGCTTGTATGTCTCTTTTTAGTTTTTTTGGGTGAAAAAGGTGAGTCTTCACATTGCATGAGCGCATTGGAAAACTTCCATTAAAAACGCTGGAAATTCCAAAACCATTATGAAAGGTATAATAACGTTTCAAGCTTYAGGTGGTGTTTCTGAAACAGACAAATGCCCCACCCACAGAATTCCCATGCACTGTCTTTCCAGAGGAAAAAAAGGTGGTCACATCTAACTGAGCAGTCTCACAAGTTTTGCTACATTCAACACCTTTGACACAAAAAGATCCAGTGCAACTGGGGCATCATAAGCCCTTTAAGAACATGGAGTTGTAAGATAATATGCAAGCAAGAGACAGATGCATAAAAATGGCATTCCCAGATGTGTCACTAAAAATTATCTTACATGACTACTTAGCATATTAGCTTTCTTAAAGGTTCTCATCCATGGGGTATCATAAGATGCAGCTCCATGCCCTCTCATATGTCGTTTGAGGTATTCTGCCTATAATGCGCAGCAAGAAAGCAAGATCAGAAATGCAAACAATTACAGGATTAAAGCAYGAAGTGGTGAGAAAGAACCAAGTTGAACTGAGGTCCTGGTGGAAAAAATTGTCACAGAAAATAGGAAGCATGTGCTTCAGACTGATCAGAGAACATGACCATTGTATAAAAGTARGCAATCTTCTATTAATATAACATATTAACTTCAAAACAGAAGAGTCTTTTAAAGGCACAAAGTAGAAAGAAAGTGGCTGAAAGAAACTGAATGTCCATCTCATAAGGAATGGATAATAGAAGTTACATAAAAGGTTGCTTCTTTTAAAGCCAATGCCCAGAAAAGCTAAAAAAAGAGGACATGGCTAACACTTCAGCCTTAGTATTTAAAAGATCTTGTCACGGCATCATTTTAAGGAGATTCTATACCTCCATTACTGACATTTAGTAAGTCAGCAGAAAAGTTTATTTAACAAAGAAATACCTTGCATTGGGATTTAATTTTTACTTTAACATGTTCGCTTTAAAATATTCCCTTATCCCCTAATCTAGAAACAATTTCCGTTATAATATTAGTATTAGTCTATAAATTAATATCACGTCTCATTTCTCTCACTGCTTCAAAGTTTCACCAACTTTTTATTATTACCTGGCTAGTTAGCTTGGACACCTCCTTTGCTAGTTCAATATCTGGACGTCCCAGCATGGTTACGCCAATGCCAGCTTCTCCACGCTTTTTATATTCAATCTAACAAAGAAACAAAAAAGTATAGTTTAGYAGTGATGACATTCCCTTTTAATTATTTTACTGACACTATTTTTAGTAGTAAAATTACTGCTAAAGAATTATATAGAAGGCTTAAAAAACACTTACATCACTAATTAACTTGGCAGCCTGAGTTGCTTTCTTAATATCTGGTCGATCTGCTATAGGTGTGTAGTGGAGCTTTGACTTGGCATCTTTCTTGTATTCAATCTAATCCATAATGATAGACAGAGGAAAGAAAAATTACTGAGATTTGTTCATGAGGAGTATATCTAATAAGGACACAGCAATGTTGCTGGGAGAGTGCAGATGGGTTTTTTTAAAATAATTTCACAAGGAATGGATTTGGGAATCTGTTTTTGCAAGTTGTCTACAAATGAAGAAATAGGCATGTGCAGTTCTGCCTGTATTTGAAGGAATGAAAAAAAATATTAGATGTGATTTGCAGATTACTTTAAATCCTACCATGTGATTAAGTAGAAATATGATTTTCAAATAAATCCTTTATTTCAGTGCAATTTTACATTTGTGAATATCTTTCAGAATTACACCTGAACGTGGAAGCTGGGAGGAAATCCAAAAGTATGTGAACTTTTGTTTTTGCCAGCTGACTTTGATTGAATTTGCTTACACAAGCTACTTAATTCATGAAAAGACAAGACAAACTTACTGTACTCTGTTTTTTAGCAACTTCCATGGCATGTTTCACTTCGGGAGGCTCCAGCATGACAGAATAATTAGACTTGCCTTTCTCCTTCACAAACTTCTTTTTATAGTTTGTCTGTTAAGAGCAAAAAGGGCCATGTGTGATTTTTTAATTTCACATGGAGGTAAATGCTACTGAAACTTGGAAACAAGCTCACTGAAACTGTTAACACAGATAAAATASAGTCTCCTCAGTCTCAAAACGTATGGACTCCAGCTGGTTTGTCATAATTTGCACTTTAGGTTACAAAAGCTTGCTATCTGGAGATAAYGATTTGTGTTTAAACTGTGCTCTGTGAAAAATAAAATCTGAATTAAGGGCACCTGTTATCACTCCAGCCCATCACTTTTCTCCAGAGTATTTCAGCAGATTCCCAATAAAATGTGTTTAGCTCTTTGTTAAAGTCTCATTCTGGTAGGAATTAATCTTTTCTGACTCCTTGGGCATTTTACAATGAGACTCTAAATGTGTTGCATGTGTACTAAAACATGCAATGGTCTAATCAATTATAGGCAGCAGGTAATAATCTCACCATAAATTGTTATCACAGTAGTTACTTACCTCACTGACATTCTTGGTCACCTCTTTCACATGAGCAGTGTCTCGTGTCTCTGGCAGGGTTGTATAAGACCCATGCGGAAGCTGCTTCTTGCTATATTCTTTGTATTTGTTCTGAAAGCACAGAATAAAAATAGGTAAAAAGCAGCAATGCAAGCCCTGCCCCTTCCCCCCATCCCCTCCATATTAAAAGGATGTACTTAAAATGAACAAATAACTCTCCGATGTTTTACCTCAGATACAAGAGAGCTGACRTTCTTAGCCAGGAGGATCTGAGGTGTATCTGGAACAACATGGTACGTTCCTCGAGCTTTGTTGTGCTTCTCTTTGTATTTTATCTAGCACGAAGAAAAGATATCATTTTAAGCAATGTGTATCTTGTCTTGTGGTAATTTAAAAAGAAATTACTATAGTTGTGCCTACTTGCTAGTGCAAAAGTTTGCAGAAAATCCCGTATTTTTATATTTTCCGAGATAAATTCATTCCAGTCTATATATTCCTATAGCTCTCACTKGGAATTTTATTAATATATGGAATATTGAATATTAATATATTGTTAGTAATTATTAAAGATACTTTGTGTTATGCACAAGTTATACCTGATGCTTTTATTGTGTTTTCTCCACATATTATTTTCATTTCAATAACAGGAATGCAGAGATATACCAAAGGCAATGTTAACTTTGAGTATTTATTTAATCCATGAACTAGGCCAGTGACATTTACAAGACCAAATTTATTCAGATTTTTCCRATTTGTTAATGAAATAAACAAGTCAAATCAAATAATGAAGTGAGACTGAGAACAACTTTTCAAAGCTACATTCTTAATCCAGTCATATTTCCAAGGAAGTAGTTTATGTCATAAGTCAAGTTCTAGTAGAACAAAAAAAGTGAGTGTTCAAGTACTTACATCACTCGCCARGATGGCATTATTTAAGGCCAATACTGTGTTTTTATCATCTGTGACAGAGAGTTTGCATCCCTTTAGGAATTCCCGGTCCAGTTTGTATTCATACTGCAGGAATTAAAAATAAAAGGTAAAAGAAGAGAGTCTCAAATCTTCTACATTTTTTTTTTTATTCTGAACATGAGAGATGTGGGGAAAGGGAGTATTCARTTTGTTCTGATTTTCTTACATCACTCTGTTGAAGAGATGACTTGGCTGCTTGAACAAAGTCAGGCCTATCAGCAATCCAGTGCCAGTGAGCCTTGGCTGCTTCATATTTCTTCTTATAATCCAGCTGTTTATAGTGAAACAAGAAAAAAAGAAGTTAACTGGAAGTTGTGTACTTTACACATGACATTCATACAGATGCAAATTCTCTTTTGGTCTGTACCAATTAAAGAGAGAAGAGGTAAGAAAGTGCATCTACATCAGACTAGGGCTTTCCTCTGAATCATGTACAATCCAGTGGGAGTCCATTTACTCTAGTTTTTCCACTGCTAGGTGGAGAAAGGAATATGAATGACTGAAAAGTTGTCATGACTTTGAAGAAGGTGAGCGCTTTCAGTTCCTTGCCTATTGAAGTGGATGCTGGGCCACCAATAATAAAAAACACACGTGAGCTTCCCATGAAGCACTTACTTCGTCTACAAGAACATCRTCACAGAGAATTTCTGGGATAGTTATGTCTCTGTCAGGAAAACAGAGGGGGACTAGAAGAACAGTAGATGTGTGACATACAAGGACCTCAAGTGACCTCAAGGACAACTTGCAAGAGTGAGCAAGTATGAAGTAAATTAAAATATATTTTATTCAAGCAGCATAAGAATTAGAAGCAATGTCCAAGCTCAAAAAATTTCAATGGAACTGAAAATAATTTCTCGTGGTCTCCTTTGCCARTCCCAAACACTATCCATAATAAAACTAAAATATCAACAAAACTGAACTCACATTGCTGTTTAGCTTGTAAGCATGCCTTGGAGTCTTAATATGAACTGAATCTGCTATGACATTGCAGTGAGATTTATTCCTCTCATACACTTCTTTGTATTTCAGCTAAAGAAAGACAAACATAAAAAATGTTTACAAAGATGACATTGCTGTCAACATGAAAAGCATCAAAACATGAAAAACATAATATTAAAAACTGCTCCTGTCAASACAAAATCTTAACAGAAGAAAAAGAAATTATATCAATACAACTTGGTATCAACCATCTGCCCGAAAGAAGGGTTCTCTTCAGCAGCAGTTCTCTTTAAATAGAAAATGTAGCAGGTATAACACACCATGAAGCACAGACTAAGATTTAACAAAAACTACACATGAACAGTAATTCTGCCTGTTTCTGTTTTTTTGCACCTAATAGAAATGCTTTAAAGAATCTTATCTTCTGATAGGCACATTCAATGCTTTCTGAAAATTCCTTTATRGAATCTCAAATTCAGCACTCAGTTTGGAATCGAAAAAATGTATTTCAATTCACAGATCGCTTTTGAACATCTTTGTCTCTTAAYGATCCACGTTAGTATCTGGATAATATGGTTATTTTTTCCTCCTAGATTTAATCATTATATAAGTAATCCATGTAGCATCTGAATGACTTTCACGCTACTTATTCTCACAGTACTATATTGAGTTACAGAAGTGCTTGTATTCTCATTTTATTTATGGATATCTAAGGAACAACAATACAAAAGTTGGAGAGAAAGCCTAGGGTAGGAGGAGGAATTAGGACCAGGACTCCCAAATCCTATGATATTATTCCATCCACTTAATCTTCCTTTCTCTCTCTTCTTTTTAGCCTTCCATTGCCCCACAGCCAAAACACATTTATTTTAGATCAGAATATTTRCCTTACATATTCACAATATCCATAGAAGAAATGAATAAACACAGTAATGTATTAAGTACCTTATTCAAGGCTCCACAAAAGCCACTAGCCAACAGAGGAAGAAAACCCAGAAACAAACTCCCCAGATCCATGCTTTAATTAGCTACCAGTTCCAGCTCACGGCTTTTATTACTAGTGAGGGCTGCTCTACCCCAGCAAAAATGTTCCAAGAGCTACAGAAGAATGTTACATGAAAAAACTTCCCAAATACTTTCATACTCTACTGTGGTTTTTGAAAAAGCATTAAGTACATATGGAGTTTTACATGCAAACAAGGCCAATACACTCTAATAAGAAGCTAATTTTTAATGACAGCGTTACATATGAGTTAAAAGTATTGCATATCAAAGTAAAAGTTAATTATGTGTGTTTTTGATACCACASACAAGGATAATTTACTTACATCACTTATTCTGTCCTTGACCTTGCGCACGTGCAATAACATAGGTGTGTCATGGATTGTAGTATAGCCTTTAGGCTTCGCTTTATTATATTCCAACTTGTAAATTATCTGAAGATAAAAATTATAGATTATATTATTTCTCGATAGTATTGGTGTCAATTGAAAAAAAAATCAAGATGAGAAACATCTGAAATGAAACTACGGAAAATGCCATGTTCTTAGTTATCACACTTCAAAGGTCAGAATTCAGAGAAGGAGGTATGCTTGAAAGGGCCTGRCCACACTTACATCACTGATCTGTTTGTTGACTTTGGTGGTCCTTAAATGT
Organism: Oceanodroma leucorhoa; assembly: GCA_030449065.1. Classification (NCBI taxonomy): domain Eukaryota; kingdom Metazoa; phylum Chordata; class Aves; order Procellariiformes; genus Oceanodroma; species Oceanodroma leucorhoa. The sequence continues at coordinate 34,754 of JASVER010000037.1, read as the reverse complement.
TCTGGAGTATCCACAATCRTGGTATACTTGTCTTTCTTCTTTTCATAGTCCTTTTTGTATTCAACCTGGTGATTGGGAAAGAGTGTACGTTAACCACACAAACCAAGACAAAACATCTTCAAGAGATATGTTTCTATTCACACATAAAATTGCAAAATCCTTCCACCAAAGCCAATGAAAGCTGAACATGCACARTGAGCTAAACTTTGCAAACCCCTTATTTGCCTAACAGGCTGCCTGTCTTTTGTGTGATTAATTTTACATTTATTTCACTGAGTGTAAAAGCTTCACTTCTACCCTAAATCTCCAAGATTGAGCTAAAAAAGCAATCTCGGCAGATCAGTGACTTTTAAAATTCATAAGTGGACAACATCTCATTTTTAAATATTCATCAAATGAAGAGAAACGTAAAACATCTTACACAGTAGAAGATAAAAAAATCCACTGAATACATCATAATACCAGGCTATTTTAAAGGCTTTGATAGCAGAATTTGTATCTTGATAATTTCTTTCTTAAAGACCATCTTGCCCTACTCAGGACTCTAAACCTGTTTTCACAGAATTCAGTGAGAACAGACTGTACACCAAGAATGATAATTMATTGTAGACAGCCTGAGAGCAGGTGGAAGAGGTTAGAGCACATTTTTAAAAAACAACTTTCATGCTCTATCTTGTGTCAGAAAATAAAACCATGCTTTTGAAACAGGACTATGACAGACAAAATCTAAAAAATTATACACAAACAACAAATTATAACATGAAGTCAACTCAGATGAACGTGCAGGTCAGTCAGAGTGCTATTTTTTTTCTTCAAACGTACTCAAACTTACCTGCAAGGAGTTTTTAATGAGATAATAGAAATCCACGGATAAATTGAACAAAAATGTCTAGTAAAGACCTTCAGTACCTTATTACTGAAGAATGTTATTAACTGTGCTAATAGTAACAAAGAAGAAAAGGTCCCTCCCTCTCATGTAATTGTTTTCTACTGTTGCATTTCCAGTTTCTAATTTAATTTAATTGTTATATGTTAATGTTATATGCCAGTTTCACCTGGCCCAGTCAGGAATCATTTTTACCATTGAGAAAAGTAAGGTTACTGCTAGCAGCTGTGATTTCAGAGCAGAACTAAATATGTATCAGTTATTTAATAAATCACATTTTCATCCAACTGGTACAACCAAAATATATATGCTGGAATCCAGATTAAATGAAGGTAGAATACAGAACATTAATTCTTCACAATAGTATCAGAGTCATTACAGGCTTTCTTTTACATCATCAGAAATATAAATATGTTGGGCTCTTTGTTCTGTATGAACAAATAGATGAATCATACTCACTTTTTACCTTCTGATTCTTATTAGAACTGGCAAAAGGAGAGAGTATTTTTTTAAATAAACTGTATTATTTGACTGCATGAGGACTGCTTTGTTAGCCTTGCTTAAAAGCAGTAGGTAGAGAAAGAAATTGATGAAATTGATGAAAGAATTGACAAAACTCTGGAGTCTGATATCCGAAGAAATTTAGAGAACTCCCAAGCATTAAATATTAGAAGTCCAAGCAGCTAATTTGTATGTATATATTTGTATACCGAATGTCTCCTACAGCAGCAGTTCTTCATATTACCTGGCTCCACAAGTATGAGTTGTAGAGTGCTGTCAGCATATCTGGCCTCAGAATTTCATTACATCCATGTTGCAGGAGCATCTTGGCAAAGGATTTATATTTTTTCTGTTCATGCAAATGGCAACGAAGCACAAAAGAGACTTGTGAACACCATGAACAACAACGCAGCTCTAGATCCCAGACACTTTTGAGAGTGGAGAGATTTAGGCAAGGTACTATATGTATTCATTCAGATGTGCATACAACTTACATCTATATAATTAAGAATGTCAAGAGTACATATTAAAAGATTTCCATTAAGGAAATTGTGAAAATATTTTTKGGGAGATAAGAGTAAATTATAGATTAAGGTGAGGGCACTGAAAAGCCAAATATTTCACTGTKGCTTGAGTAATGATAAAAAGATAATGTTTGTGAAGGTCATTAAAAGAGAGGTAATAAAAAATAAATGCATGGTACAACATGCATTTTTTAAAACCTCTCCAATGACTTCAAGAGGCATTAGATTTCTGATGTCAATCGATGCACAATATATGAAAGTACATACAGTAGAGATTAGCTCACTCAAAAAGTAATAATTCTTTTTGGGTGGCAAAACAAAGACTGTCTGATCAACTGAACTAAAACATGACAACATCACAGGTGAAATCTGTGATACTGCTAGCTATAGACATTTCACACAGACAGAGTAGCTGTGAGTGAACCAGGCACTTTCTGGCAGCACCGGCTAGTGCTGCTACAGTACCTGACTGCTCAGTGTAGTCCCCCACTTGGCCAGGAGGTTCCTAGGATCATCCACAATAACGCTGTACCTATCTTTGAGCTTCTCATAGGCAGCTTTATATAATTTCTGCTCAGAATAGCATAATACAGTGTAACAAATTAAAAGAGAGTGAAGACACAAAGACATCATAGTTCTAACCATTGAATCCTCTTTTCATGGACTACTTAAAGGCTGGGATTGAAGTTCACATCCAAAAGAGAAAAAGATATTAAAAAAAAAACACAGAGAGAAAGTATGTCCAAATAGTATATGCATTTCTAAATTTCTACTGGAATGCCTCATCTACAGTTTAAGGATGCCTATATTCTATCCCTGCTACTCTYCAATAAGCCATTTTATGACCTACTTTCTCCACGAAAAATAACTGCAGAAGCAACTCTGTATGGAACTAGATTCTTGATTTGAGTACAAAGAGAACACAATGAAATGCAAGGGTAAAATACAACGTTGTACTATCATCAGACATTTTGTAAGCAAAAACTATAATCCCTCATCAGAAAAACCATCACTTACATAACAGAAGACATTTAGGCAAGTTCATTTCAATGTATCAAGCCCGTTTCTAAAATTTTACTCGTTTATGTTTCTCATATTAAATTTTTCCTTATTTGCTCTGCTGAACAATAAGAAGACTGAATACTAACAATCTTCCATAACAAATTCTGGTTCACTGCTTCTCAAATTGAGTATGAAATGATAGCAATGGTACTCAAATGGTATCTGTTGTGAAACAGTTTTTCTTACCTAGAACAGATAATACCGTAATACATGTACTGACAGGTAAACAATTTAACATAACGTCTCATGAAAAAGAATAAAATACCAAGACCTGAGAGTCTAAATATAGACTGCTTTAATGAAAAGCAGAGTCTGGTGTGGTATGCCAACTCTAAGCTGATGAGAATTCACCTGGAACACAGTGCTTTTCAAAGGGCTTTGTCCCATGGGTGTACAGCACTACTCCTAGAGACCCCACTGGTGATTTTAATCTTAAACCCAGGGGCATTCATTAACCCCCTTTTTTACTATGTGGTGTTTATTGCTTCTTTAGCACTACTGGAGAAAAGTAAGTAGTAGAGTGGGATAATTCAAGGCAAAATATCTGAAATGAAACAGAGCTATGGTAACTTCGGACATAATACCATCTTCCTAACACTGATGAAGTTTTTTTTCAAWGTTTCAGGAAAGCAACTGTGATTCTCTCTATACCTTTTTCACATGACAATCAACAATCAGTGTTGCTATGCAAGCAGCATTATTTAAGTTAGCATTTATTTACCAGTCAGCAAAGGAGAAGTTTCTTTGCAATTACAAAGTAATGGAACTGGRGTCAGGATTTCACTTTTTAGGTACTGTAAACCTGCCCTGTCCCAATATTCAGACAGACAATAAGAACCACCTTGTCTTTCATTATTTTAGTCTGACCTTAAGACATCTATAAGCATGAATATATTTTGATTTATTTACAATTTCATAAGGAAGATCAACCTTCAACTCAGTATTAATATACATACACTTACTACTTCAGTATGAGACTCTACAGAAATCTTTCACACTTACCCCATCCACCAACTGAGTTGCATGTTTAAAATGCTTGTTAATTGGAGAGTCAGCTACATACTTAAAATGAGACTTAGTCTTCTCAAATATCTCCTTGTACTTACACTGGAGRAAAAAAAAACAAACACAAAAAAACATTCCAACGTTAATCCAAAGAAGGGTAAGGCAATGAAAACACACGCTTTTAGAAAMAATCTGCAGCAAAACCACGGTAGAATTATTGCATGTATGCGTTTAACATATATACAATCAAAAAATAGTAAATATAGTAGTTTGMAGGATTGAACTATCACATCAAGAAAGCAATGGAAATTTCAAATCTTCATAATTTTAAAGCTAGACTTAGAATCACTAGAAAAATTACTATGGAGCTGATAGCTTTGCAAGGAACAGAGGGGATAAGCAAAAGAACATTTTGCTTCTGTTTTCCTTTATAGTAAGAACTGAAATTTTAGATGACATATATTAAGTTCTACCATGAGTTATTCGTATCCATGTCTAAGTCAGAATTGGATTCTCCTGTGAAAAATTTATCTACAAAATAAGCAAATGTCAAAAAAAATTTAGCAACAATTAGACTGTTTTACTTACCCCACTGTAGAGCACCTTATTCTTTTCTGCCAGAGCAAAACTTGGAGTATCCCATGCATAACAGCCAGTGCCTCTGAGCCATGATAAGTCTTCCTTGTATTTAACCTTTAGAAAAGAAGTAAAAGGATTCAGTTTTAAGCAGCACCAAGTGGTAGTTGATCAATGCTGAAATGGCACCTCAACACAAGGTGTAGCAAATAGAGCTATGTCCATTATTATTCAGTTATAAAATAAGTTACAGTTACTCATACTTTCCTGATGGACTATTCCGATGGACTATGGATTATTCACATACCTAATCTATCATTAGCTATTTGAGTTCCTGTGTGAATTAAAAAACATTTATTTCTTGTACAATAAAAGGGTTATTGTATATGTACAGATATGTACAATTAAAGGTTGTTATAGGGTTAACAAACAAATCTAAGCAAACGCAACTGAAATGAATTAAGACTGTTCTGTTAATTTCAAAAGGAGATGGGCTACAATTTTAGCCATTTGATTTGCTCTGTCATTTCACAGRTCTGCCAGGTGAAAGTGTAAATTACTTTAAAAATTTCAGCTGCCTTCCCTTTCTTAAGAAATAAGACTTGGTCTTCATTTTGGAAGCCTACTTACAACTTTCAACCTGTCACATCCAGGAACTATTTGAACTCACATCACTAATAGCATCCGTGACTGCGCGATGATGGAAATGCTCCGGACGGTCTGGGATCGATCTCCAGATTCCTAACTGGCTCATATAATTTTCCTTATATTTCACCTACAAAGAAAATTGAAGAATGAAGTAAAACAATTGGAGAACAGAACACACTAGACCATGAAGTTTCAAAACATTCYTTTTTCTGAAACATCAGAACTAAAACAGTGGAAATGAGATTAACTTGCATTCACCTTTTCATTATCAAAGGCAATSAATCAACTGTATAATGTTCCACAGAAGGAAAGAAGGTAATATTAATAGTGCTGATCATATTTTTCTAATTATTTCAACACACTTAAATAGAACAATAGCATAAATGGCATATTCTAGGTTATTAAATGACAAACACTAATTAGGAATRAAAATGTTGTATACATACACTGCTAATATCATCGGTGACCTTTCGATGATAGACAATATCCAAAGCATCTTTCACTGTGTGGTATTTGCCCTTAGTATTCTCAAAGGTCTCCTTGTAGCGTAACTGGTAACAAAAATAACATGTAAAAGAATATATTATATTTATCTGTCTGGAATTGTTTTAGTTAAATTTCCTACCTCTTAGGAATGACATCCAGGGATATGTTGCTGTCCAACATCCTAACGTAAGCCCTGAGGAATTTTAAGAAGGTGCAATTGCCTACAATCAATTGCAATTTGACTGAGACTTATGGTGAAAATTAGAGAGAAAAGGAGTTGGTACATCTAAAGCAACATTTCATCCTATTCACTTTCAGACTGCAGACTGAGGAAAAAACATCCATGTATCACAGGACTACTCTCTAGAACAGCAAAAGTGCCACTTTTGGCATATAAAAACTACTTATCCCTTCTTCCATGTTCTGATCTAGAAGAAAGCAGGAAGATCATTCCAGTCTTTGGAGAAAGACTTTCTCAGAGGAGAAATTCAAATGTGCAAAAGAACTGGGATGCTCCGTTGCAGTACTAAAAATTATTCTTAAGAGAGCAGTAAGACTAAACACTAGAACAAAACACCAGCCCAGCACATACCCTTTCAGGATACAACATGCAATCTGAAATACACAGCAAAGATCTCACAAATGAGTAGAGTACTCTTAGCTATTGCCTTAAATCACAAATCACTATTCCACACTTGAAGGAAAAATCAATTTCACCTTAATAGCMTTATGTGCAGCAGCTCAGATAATTTTTCTCTCTAATCTACTTCTAAAGTAAAAAATGAGCACATTCTCAGTGACATGCAAGTTTATTTCTAACACAAAACTGAGACAAAAATATCTGATAAAAGGTATTCTATCCCAGCACGAACATCAATCATTTCACTCCAGTCTGCACTATTTGGAGATTTCATGTGTAAGCAAATTACTTTAAATCTATTTTTTCTTTGTTCTAAAACCACACTTCAGTGAATGGAAAATGAAAATKAATTATAATAAATTAAAAAAAACATTACAGTGACATTAAGTAAAAACTTAATAATCTCCGTGGTATCAAATGGAAATGTACGTGCAAATGGAGTGACCTAGTTTATGACCCACACTGAGATATTCTATGCTTTGCATGCTTGTTCCCCATTGATCCTTTTTCTGTTCTYTTCATAAAGAAACCAAGAAAAAGCAGCAGTGAAAGTGTTCATGGACTACATACATCACTGGCATTCAGGTATGCTCTCTTGGCTCTGATCAAGACTGGTGTGTCAGGGACAGGCGTGTATCTGTCTTTCATCTTCTCATACTGGGTTTTATACTTTTTCTAAGAGAGACAACAAAAGGGAGAAGTTATATCTTTAATCTTAAAAGTATTTGCTAATGTGGTATACTGTTAATGCCCAGGGGTGCTACACCAAGTGCATAAAGTCATTCTTGCAAAGCGCTTCTGTCAAAACTTTGAGAAACRAGCTCAGCTGTTCAGCTCTTTCTGGGTCTTCCTGGTCTTGCAGCCAGTGTACCTCAAATTCTGCAAACAAGCACTTAGAAACAGGTATCTTATAAAATACTAAAACATATTAAAAAGTGTACTCTTTTACCACAACTTTTAAAGGAAATGTGGAAYTCAAGCAYAAGAGACAGAAAACTAAATGAAGGRTAAACAGATTTGAGCCTTGAAACTATCACTAAAATTAGAAATAAAACTTCTAARCCGTTCAGCATAGTGGTACCAAACAAAAAAACCCAAATATCTTACCTCACTGACCATGTCCTTTACATGCCTAGCATGTGTAAAGGCTGGAGTCTGACCACCAGCATGATGATGGGGTCTCTCTTTTGTGGCAAGTTCCACGTACAAGTACTGCAGCAAGAAGAAGAGAACCAAGCAATATACATTTCAAGTAAGTTTTACTTTATCTCTCTGAAAAAGGTCTGTTTTTCTCTGGTGAGTATCTTCATTTTGTTCYGCAATTTTAAAATTTCCACAAAATTTGTAGCTAATAACTCAGATAATTAACTACCATATGAATAAAGAAATGATGATGAATAAAGGTAGATGGATAAAAATATTTATCCCTCTGATGAAGTCAGAGTTTCAGAGAATTTGAACAGAGCTGTACCAGGGTTCCATGCTCTATTTCAGATGGCCAAAGCTGAACATGTCCATTACAGAGACATGGTCAACAGGAAAATTCACAGCCGCTTAAAAATGAGCAACAGTCATTTTAAACGTCCTCTCTAGGAATTCTACATTGCTTTGAAATGGCCTGGAAAGATTTTGCTGTACTTTAAGAGTATATTAAGAGGGATCCCCTGATTGTTTTTTTTTATCAGGACAAATTTTTCACCTGGCTCTGTATTTTTTGTCCTTGCTTGGCTCTTAAGAAGTCAGGTGTATCAAGGATGGAAGTGTATTTTGTCTTCAGCTCCTTGCCTGCAGCTCTGTAAACCAGCTGGAAAAAGACAGGTCCATGAATTATTTCTGCTGTTATACATGTTCATTTAGCAGCTGAACAATCACAGCTTTGCAATTATAACATCTCATGTATTTCAGAAAAAACAGTGAGCTTAATTATAAATAACAAAGATGTGCAAAAATAATATAGAACTTACTTCACTCAAATGGGTTTTTAGTTCCTGAACCGCTCTGTATCCAGGAGTATCCAATACCACATTGCATTTAGCCCACATCTTCTTTGCAGTATCAGTGTATATATAATTAGACTTGAAAAAGAAAAGCAGTATTACTTAGGAAGATTTTATTATTCTTGGTAGTAAAGAAAATTTTACAGTGTAACCTAACAGTGCTTTGAAACAACTAACTAGCTGCATGGCAAGAAATTCTGTTGTAAGTCTTTACCCATTTTCATGTACTTAACTTCCTGGAAATACATAGCATGCATGTAAATAAATCGTTACAYATGCTTCTCAGAAGAAAAATCTTACCCAAAGCTTACGCAGGTGACGAGCACGGACCATATCAGGAGTATCATACAGGAAGCAACCCAAGCCCTTCAGCCACTTCAGATCCTCTTTGTATTTATTCTATGAGGCAATTAGAAAAAGAAAAATCAAACTTTAACTTTTGGGATAATTTCATTAATCAGTCCCTAAACACAGTGACAAAGCATTTATCTATTACAGAATAGAATGCAAATGATAGAAGCCAAATTCCACTTTCAGTATAAAAGTATTAGACCTGCTGTATTCAAATACCAGGTATCTTAACAGAAGTTGCTTACATCACTTGTGATGTCCCCGACATAGCGGCAGTGCAACACGTGAGGAGTGTATGGCAAGGAAATCAAGTGTCCCTGCATCTTAAAGAAATCTGACTTGTAGATCAGCTGAAAGACAAAGAAAAAATAGCATTTCACATGTTCGGTCATGTTGAATATTCTAAATCTCTTCTGGTTTTTATGTTAGAAAGACACATACATCACTGACAGCTTCCTGTGTTGCTCTGACTTGWCGGATTTCTGGTGTGTCTGGAGTGGTATGAATCTTGTCCTTGTACTTGTGGTATGTTGCCCGATACAATCTCTGTATCAAAGGAGACAGCATTCTACATGTTAAAAACGTAAAATGGCAAGCAGTTTAGCAGAGTGTAAGTACTTTTCTTTTAAGGGCAGGTTTTTTGCTGGGTATTGCACAACTACCAGAGAAAAGGGAGCAAACATGTTATTTTCTAACCAGGCCAAGATTTTCCACAATTGTTTCTGATAGCAGCATCGCTACTACATGGAAAATCTGAGACTCGAAYCCTACAAACATGTAAATATGTATGTTTAATTTTCATCCTATTAAGGCCAATGATCATTAAGAAGTGACTACATATATATAAAACCTAAAACTACCAAGACCCAGTGTCGTATAGATACAATAATTTCTACGCAACTTTATCCAAGTAGCAGCAGATCAGTTAATAAAATTAGGCTGCAATTGATTTTATATTATGGTAACAGTTTTACAGGATTACAGAAAGTTAGAGTTATCAAGAACCTTAAAAAGCCATACAGCCCAACTCCAAGCCTGTGTCAATGATCCCTTGCCATTCTTGATGGATATTTGTCTAAACTGCTCTTAAAAGCCTCAAAGAACAGGGATCCTACAAGCTTCCCTGTCAATGTACTCTCATCATTCATATTTTGGGCACTACAAATRCAACTGAAAGCAAATACATATATTTACTGTACCTCATTAATGACTTGATTCACTTTCTTCACATTTTGAAACCCAACATCTTTAGGTCCCAGAGTATAGCCTTTAGCTTTCATGTGTTCATAGGCTTCTTTATATTTCAGCTATAAAGTGGAAAAAGGAACAAAAACATACAGAAACTAAATTTGATTGTGATTCTACTTACACTGCAGTTCTGACAGTAATTTGTGCAGTATAAAGAGCCAGATTTTTAGAGATAAACAAGTGAGATGTAGCTATAGTTAAATACACTACACATCATCATTATTTTTACTTYTATCATGTGGCCCAAGATTAATAACGTTTTACATTTTTCTTGCACCTAATAAGGTATTCRCATTTGCCTGAGAAAATTCATATTTTGGTAGTAACTGCTTCAGATAATTATGGGGTTTRGTAGCATTTAAATTCTGTTAAGGCAAACATTATCAATGTCGGGGCTTGAGTGCACTAAGATTTAATTGCCCTAACTAGCCACACCTGGGATGTAAGGCCTTGCCTGACCTATGTTGTAAGCGCATCTGTCTTCAGCCCTGTCTCTGTCCTCATTTCCTAGATGGACATTGATCCTGTGTTATCGGTAACTTGCCTCTAGCCCTGTCACMTGGATTTACCTTGGACCTATGTTGTAGGTAGCTTGTCTCCAATCTCTGCTCTGCTTCCTGCAGCTCCTGACTGGATCCCCCTGGACRGACCTTGGCCCCTCAYCTTGTCTGGGACTGTTGATRCAACCTGTTATCAGCACCCTGCTCTGCCCACCCCAYTCAGGTACAGTGGGACTTCACCCTGGACGATGAGGTCACTGCCTACRTCGCGGTCACCCTCAGTTCCTGGCTCAGGCATCCACATGGAACTGCCCCACTCTTGTTGCTCTCTGACAAGCAATCTTGTATCTGAGAAATAACTGTCTCAAACAGTTGTGTGCTYATACAGGATGGGCATCAAATATTCCCTTGCAACTCATGTTGTAGAAGGACTTAGTACGTTACTTACATCACTGCCAATGTATTGGACATGTTTAGCATGCTGAAAGCCGGGGGTATCTGTGGGAAGGGTGTATCCAGTAGGTAGAGCATTCACACCRGCCCAGCGATACAAATTCTGCAAGACAAGAGAGAGAGTTTGTTACAACTGTGTGTAATATTTGAGGGTATTCATTAGCTGCATAGGAAACCTCTTAATTGCAATTGGCAAAAAATTTCCCCCATGTCTGCATTATAATGCATACGTGTAGCTTAAATGAGAACATTTTCYCACTTTCATTTTAGAGCAGTGAAATCTAGCTTCTTTATCTGAAAAGCTAAAGACAGACATTAACTTTTAAAGAATTTGCTTTTTGAATATCAGAAACTCTGTGGACCCAAAAGTTTTATACTTACTACACTCTGTATTTTGTTCGCATGATATGCCCGTTCCAAATCTACTGTTTTATCMGTAGGAATCATTTTGCCTTTAACATTGTGCATATATTCACCACGATAGACAGCCTGAGAAAAAGAAAAAGTAATTAGAGGAGAGTCATAATTGTGATGTTCTCTCACAGTATGTATTGTTTGCATAAATACAGGAATTCCTCCTAAAAAACTGGATGAAAGTTTTTTGGATTCAGGCAATTAATGATTTCTGTGATTGTGTTCTCATATCTTAATAAAGGCATAGGCAGTGAGTTGTAGATAACCAGCAATGATTAAATGATTAAAATGAAATTATTAAAAAATTATTAAAAGTCATAGTTCTAGAACTTGTGAGGTAATGGCATATGCAATATTGGGGGTGAAAGGTGATACAAGCACTTACTTCACTTAAATTCAAGCCACTGAGGACATTCTGGACATAGACAGGAGTGTCCATGACCACAGTGTAGTCATTCTTCATTTTTTCTGCCTTAGATTTGTACTTAATCTGCAGAGAGAAATTCAAGAGCTCTAATTAGTAAGGCTAGTCATTGTTAACTGAATTTGTTATATTATTATATTTACTATGTTTACTATTTGTTTTATTACTGAACTATTCTATTAGTGAAACAGCATTTAAATAGAAAATTTATTGAAATTATGGCTGAATAAATGAATATGGCACCTTATTAGATAAGAACAGCTGATAAGTTTTATCAASGAATATTAGGAAATGTCAATACTCATTCATAGAATAGGCATATGTACCATACGATAAATATCCAACATACTTCTGATACAGAACTTATGAAGAGACATACATTCTCGAAAAACAGAATGGTTATTCTCCCATTTTAATGGCTTAATCTCTAACTAAGGAYTTATCATAAGATCTTGAGAGGAGAAAAAGAAATCATAAAATCAAGATCAAAATACCTTTTTTTAATATGAATTCTGCATAATTTCTGCTTTATTTCAAGGGTTCTGAATGAAGAATTACTGTTTTAAGCGCTTTTCTGAGAAGACAAGTATTTAAACATACGCTTAACGCTTTCCTGAATAGGATGTAACCTGACAATATCTACTTCTAGAGTAGYGAAGTTTAAATAACCATATACGGTTATTTAATGAATACTTCAGTAGAGAAGGATATATAACATTTTCCAGATTATATCTGGAGTAAAATAAAGCTACTCCATCCTTTTAATACAACGGAGTGAAAAAAATTACAAAGCGAAACCAGTATATCTACTCACATCACTGCGAAGATCATAGGCATGTTTGGCATGGAGAATTTCAGGAGTGTCCCAAACAAAGCAGCCAATGCCCTTCAGCCAGTTAAGATCATCCTTGTATACCACCTAAAGTATCAGAGCAAAGAAGCAATCTGTAAGACCTCCACTAGGAGCTACTCCCTTATTGCTAAATCAGTCTGAATCACAACTGTCAAATGCTGGCAAGTAAGGTTTCCAGTATTTTGACTTTTTTTTTGGTTTGAGAAAATCAAAACAATTCCTTTTGGAATTTAAATAATTTTTCTTCAGTGCTTCAGTTCGGTCAATAACTAAAAAAACCCAATGACTTTTAAAAAAACTACCTGCATATCCTACCGGGCAATGATTTACTGATAGATCGCTGGCCTACTCCTGGGCTGGTCTATGCAAGGCAAGTGCGTAGAAGCTTCGCACCACCAGGATTTTCTCAAACTTCCAAAGTTTCCACACCTTATGCAACCAAATAATAAAGGACAATTTACAGACAGGGATGGCTGAACTGGTAGAACTGTAATGTTATGACCCAATGCCTACACTGATAACACTGAAATTATGCATACTATGGCACATCTCAACTACGCACTTATTGCCAAGTGTTATGAAAACATGACACAGATACTGTTTAGCAATGCATAATAAAATGGATTCAAGTGGGAACTTCAGAGCGCTCTAAGTTTTTGCTAAATCATTTCCTCTAACAGAGCATAAATGCAAGAACCTTTTTAAAAAATGTGAGCCATGAACACATGATTTGTGAACTTACATCGCTGAGTTGATCAGTTACTTTTCGAACATGGGCATTGATTTGAAGATCTGGTAGACATATCCATTCATGGAGATGTGTGCGGTAATTAATTTCACTGACTTTCTGCTGTGCATCCTTAGCAGAAATTATCTCTACCATGTCTGGAATAATGTGGACTTTGGCTTTGTTCTTTTCATAGACTTCCTTGTACAGACGCTGCAGAGTTAAAGTAGTACATTAATAATGCTGACAAATAGTCTGAAGCATTAACTGCTGATAAATCTGAAGCAAAATTATTGATATTTTCATGGAATGTTAGTGGGAGAGCAATCACTTTGGCTATGATTAAAATTTACATCTTGCCTGCTCTAAAAATAATTTGCAGAACTTTAACAAGCATGATAAAAGATGATTTGTCAAATTGTCATTGTACTCAGGTGTTAAAAGGAGGTAGACTATGTAGTGCTCCGTTTTATACATAAACATATTACACTAAAGGTTTAGCCATGCACGCAATTTAACAGTTGAGTCACAAGCTTGAAAAGACGTTTGTAGGTGTATTATAGAATTTAGCAAATACCAAACATTGCCAAAAGCATGTGGAAATGTGATATCTGGATGAAGGCACGTGGATTCTTTGAGTAGCCTCTTCTGAGATAAGTATGGTTTTATCGGGAAAACACACATCAGAAAACAACACTTACATCAATATTAAGCTTTCCAACTCTAAGGCACCTTGCTGTATTGGGATCATCCTCAACACCTCTGGGCAGCGTGTACAGTGCTTTAAACTTGTCATATTCCTCTCGGTATTTTACCTAAGCAGATGCAAAGAAAGGCAACAAATAACTGACTCTAATGAGTCCATTGTATTTCTGGAACAAAATTTGTCAGTAAGCAAAATATTTCGTTGAGTCCAACAAGCAGAGAAAGCCTTTAAAGCAGGATCTTGGTTTTCTATTTTATTTTATATGGCAAAGAAAGCACACCATAACTATCATGTTGTTATTTTTACAACAGCTGACTCGAGGATTTTAAAAATAAATAGATGTAGAATAAGCTATTTATTGTTCCAGCTCTTTCATTTAAAGATATCCATGAAGAGAGTGATCTCTCATAAGCCTCAGTTCAGTAAAGCATTAAGATTATGTTCTTCTATACTCGGTAATGCATCATTTAAAGACATTTGGTGTTTTTCTGACCTGGATGCTTACGTAATTCAGACTGAAAAAACCTAATCAGACATTTTCAAGAAACAGCTTCTATTACTATAAAATGTCATTTTTTTTTACATGAAAAGAAGCAGCAAAGGACTATTTAACTGTTATCCAAATGATTATCACAGAAAATTGATTATCTACAGGTGCATATTATATCTAAATTAAAAATAGAGGATAATTTAAAAAAAACTTTTTTTCTACCTATAGTGTATGCAAGGCATAAAGGATTTCATTGCTAGAATTGATGATCTGATTAAAAAAAAATATTCTGTTCACTTACAATACTAGCATTATGCTTCAGTTCTTTTGCACGTGCTAGGGATACAGCATCAGAGGGCATTACATAGCCAGTAGCTTTCACTTTTTCCCAGGCTTCCTTGTAGAGATTCTGTGGGGAAACAGAAAGTCTCTGTGAGTGGAAAAATTCTTCTCCTGGGTAATAACCAACAACCAATAGAAATCAAAAGCCCTTCTGTTTTTATTTATACACCATAACTATTACTTAATATCAAGAGGCTGTATACTAGTTTAATCTTGACAGCGCACATGAAGGGTGACAAAAACGCTTTCTAACTATTCATGTCCATTCACATACAAGGTCTTAATTTTGTTCAGGTGCAATTTTCTTCAGGGAATCCATTTATTAATGCATGTATTTTGACAGGCTGGAACTACAGTTAGAAAATATGCCCTCTGCCCGAGATACAGCATCTTCCCCATACTCAAGCAATGCAGAGGGCTATCACTGGCTTTGATAAGGTCCGTGTTTGGACGTTTACCTTCAAACAGAGTGAACAAACAAAATAAAACAAAATTCCCACATARTAGCACCTTAAGAGAAAAAAAATGTGTAGAAACACTCACATTACTGAAGAGATGTTTCAAATTTTGAACTCTTTCAGAATCCACTGTTTCAGTCACAGTTGTATACTTGTCCTTAGTTTTGTGGTAATCTTGCTTGTATTTCACCTGTAAGACGAAAGACAGATTTAGTTAACTTGTTTCAGTTCTCAGAAGGAGCAGGAGGAAAAGCCTGAGTAGAAAAGTGGGGAGACTCACATCACTAGCGTTTACACCACTCTGCACTGCAGTCACATAGACAGGTGTGTCCGTAACAACACCAAAGTTCTGAAAATTCTCTTTTCCTGCAGCTGTATATTTTATCTAAGAAAACAAAACAAAACAAACATTAATGCTGAAAATGACCAGGAAGTTCCCTGCCGGCTTCCTTTAAAATCAGTTCTGGACAACCAAAGCCCAGGATTACGGCCCAGTTAAGATCAACTTTAAAAGTGACAGGACACAGAAAAGAAATACTTCATATATAGCAGGTATGGACTAAGGTGTAATGAAAATTGCACATCACTGCACAGCATCTAGTAGTCTAAGAGTACAATCAGCAAGGCAAGAGACACTATATTCCCAACATAAATGTCGCACTGAGGTATCTTGTGCACGGAGTGGCATACAGAAATACAAAGTGTTATCTTCTCAAAAAACCACAACCCTTGCTGTCCTTCCATTCTCTTAAGTTTTCTGCTCCTTCAATAACAAAAGTGATCATGTCTCTACAGACAAAACTGAAAGAGTGTATTATAGCGTTTGAACAAAATATTTCTGATATAATAGGAATTACTTCATTCTGCTCTGGAGTAGGACAGGTGTCCTAGTGAATCATAAATGGAAGAAAAAAATCTTATAAATATTTACTTATTTGAGGAAAACACGCTTACTTGGCTCTGGAGGTCATATGATTTTTTAGCATGCAGGATTTGTGGAGTATCCCAGACATAACATCCCAGTCCCTTCAGCCAATTTAAGTCATCTTTATACAACACCTATATGGAAAAAAACAGACTATTAAGTTAGGAAGAAATTTGCCTTCTGCTTGAAGAAAGTAATATTTGTTTCTTCTCTATATTCAGCATCTTCCACTTGTGCAAACTCAATGCAGAAAGTTACCACTGAATCTGAACCAGGCTCATTCAGTAATTCCAATCTATTTGAAAGTTTAAATGAAAGTGAGCACAGAGAAGACCAGCCCATCTCACGGTTTGACTGAATGACTTTTACCCACAGGATTTGCAAGGGAAACTAAACCAAATGATACAGCATAGTAAGGCCAGGCAATTAACACATCATCAAATTTTATTAGGAAGGTTGGTTGGCCTAAGTTGAGATACTGTTGACTATGTAATATGAAAAAGTGTCGTGGCTCAGTGTGCCATTCACTCTGCACAGACTCTGTGGACTGATACAACCCCAAACGAATGAAGAGAAGTCTTTTCCAGACCCATTGGATCCAGGAGGATTGTGGATGCTGTCCTAGCCCCTGTGCAAATTACAACATTCCCAATTACAATACATAACGATCACTGCAGTGCAGCAACATTCTGACTGTACCATGGTACAACCACATCTCTTCTCTGCATGTGCCAGATGGTAAGCTTTCTGTACAGTTTCATCCAGTCAAAGAGARATTGTGTTGATAGCAGTGACCTTTGAGAAGGTTTCATAAATGTTAACCTAAAATTTTTCCAATTTATAAATGAATAATAAATAACCAGAGCATTAAAATGTCCCAAAGAAAACTGTAAAAATGTAATTTTTGGTACTATGCTACTAAGCAATCTAAGACCACGGTTATTAATTTCATATTTAAATACTATAAAAGATATTTGAAAGTATTTTATATTTAAATACCTTGGAAATAATTACATGAAATGTTACCAAAAAGTCAAACAAATAAATGAAACACATACATCACTCAAAATGTCCTGGGCTTTTCTGGCTTGAATAACATCATTTTCTTCAGGTGAACAATTCCACTGATGGAGGTAAGTTCGGTATTCAAGATCACTGAGGATATACTGGCACTTCTTGGCTAGCACGTGATTCATCATGTCACTTGGAATATGGACATTTGCTTTGGTGTCTTCATAATTCTTTCTGTATGCCAACTAAAAACGAAAGATTGGGGAGAAGGCGAGAAGAGAGGATAGTGGTTTTCCGCATAATTTTGACTCTAATAGGCTACAGGTTACAGCATAATCTGAGGCATGCTTTCTGGATTTAGTAGCTAAGATCCCATGGGATTCAATAGGATGAAATCTTAACTTCTATATTAATCACCATTTATTCTGATGAGGTTCTAAAAGGACAAGAGTGACCTTCTTCACTTGCAGATTTAACAGCTGGTGAGAAAATTAACAAGACTTCAAGACAAAAAAAGTCATATGCTACAAACATGTTTTTAATCTAGTTAAATCTCCATGTCCGAATGAAGACAGAATATTTGGGATTATACTAACTTTACGCCCTGCATGACATGCTATATGTGCAGTGGTGATAATAACAAAACATCAAAATGCATTTACTTTTTCAGTTCTTAAATTCCTATTTCAATTCAAAATTAACACTTCTTTTTTTGTAAAGCAGAAGAATCCCAAGTCATGTAGTATTTCTTACTGCTCAAATTCTTAAACTGAAATAGCAAAAAGTTTTTTTCCCTGTGCTAACATGTCTAATAGCTAAACAAATCCCTTCTTAATCGCCTAAATTATTTCAAGTTCAATTATTCAACCCACRTACAAAATAACCATTCAGGAAACATAAAAATGTTGAAAACACTTTTACCAATGTTATTAAGCATTGAATTATTTATGTTTAAATGTGTCACACTAAAATAAAGAAAATGGCAAATACTACAGCAAGACTAATTCTCTCCTTACCGCGCTCCTCATTTTCTGGAAYGCTAGCGAATGAATGACACTGGGGAAATCACCAATCTCCTTCCCAGCCAGGTAATGGCCTTTCAGCTTCTCATATATTTCCTTATATTTAAGCTGCAAAATATTCATGTGGAAATTTTAAAGTTCATTCTAACAACATAGAGGGGAAAAAAAAGAGAAAGAATGGAAAACTCATACTAACCTCACTATTTATGTAGTTTGCACGCTTCGCTCCAACAAGTGGAATATATTTCTCATCCAGATTATACCCAGTGGGCTTGCTAATTTCCCAAGCATTTTTATAAAGTTTCTAGACAAACAAAACACATACAAGTTTTGACAAAAAATCCATTATACTTTCCAAGAAACCTGACTCGACCATTTACATGCACATGGAATATGACTACTTTTATAGAGTAGTTCTTTATTCCATGAATTGTCCCAATAAAGTAAACGAAGAATATTCATTTTGAACACTTATTCAGCGTGAGTAAGGCAAACAGAGTAAGTGTTCCAACTCAGGAACATACCTGAGCACAAATTTGAGCTGATCTCTGCTTTCTTTACTATATTTGGAATTCAACATTTCTCATCCAGAAGAGTAATAAAAATATCCAAAATGTAGATATGAACTTTTGTTTAAAAGTGCAGTATAGAATTGGCATTGATATTTTTGTAGATACATGTTCAGAATTGTTAAAAATCTTCAAGTAATACTATTGTTTATTACAAGAGCATTAACTGTGTCAGTGGCACTTTTCTAATACACCATATTTTGTTAAATATTAAATATATTTACCTTCAAACTAAATTATAAAGTGCCTACTTGTATGAATTTTCAAAAAATAGAGATTTCCCATTAAAATTAGTGAGACTACTCAAAAGTAACTGCTTAATAATGTAAATCATTTACAGTTTTCCTCTCTTATAAAAAAATATGTAAATTTCATCAGTAGTCTAGGAAGATATTATGGGATGGAATTGTAAGTTGTTTTTGTCACACAAACCCCACTACTACTACTACTACTGCTATTACTACTTCCAAACACCACACAGCAGTGCTTTAAGATCAGCTCATTAAGGAAAGAAATCATCCTTATCCCAATGATCCAAACTGGGAAAAACTGAAGAAAAAAGAGATTAAATAACTTTCCCAGTGCCACCCAGTAGACTAATGACAGAAACAGAAATAAAACAGTTTTCTGAAGTCCACTCCACATTCTGTTGCTTTCAAAACAAACAAATTAAAGCTTAGTTAGATGTTTATCGAATCTTACATCACTGTATAGTACGGACATGTCTTTGGCATGGTTCAGCGCAGGAGTATCGTCAGACCCAATATACTGGCCTTTCTCAAGGTTAAATGTTTCTTTGTATTTTAGCTACAAAAGAAAACAAACACAATGTTAATTCCACAGGAGAAATAAATTATCCCAGCTAGTCCATCTATTAGAAGTAGACATTAATTTTCTGTTATGTTATCGTATCTTCAGTAACATTGTGTAGTGCATTCCAACCACTATAGTACACAGACAAATGTCATCAGTATGTCACACCACAAAATCCACCCAGTATTCTAGTGAAATTAAACATACTGATCAGCAAACACAGGTCAGTAGCAACACCAGGAACTCCACTAGCACTATACAACTAACTGCTGTTCACCAARAACTACTATAAGCAAAATCTATGTAAAATCTAAATAAGGGACATGCTACATTCTTCTACAGAAAAATGTAAAATTATTTTGGATAGCGATATTGTGTTGTTCATTTATATCACTTCTTACTAAACCTATTTACCCCAGTAAAAGTCTATTATTAATGAAGCATGCATATGCACACACACACATCCATAAGGCTAAATAGCATAGTTTAGCAAAAGCAATTAAGTCATCTACTAAATCTAGTAATATAACAGTTTGTATTTTAAAAAAATGTACATACATCACTCTGATTGACAGAGTTAATCTTTGCCAAAACAATGTCGGGAGTGTCAACCACACTGGTATAATTGGAAAAGTTATCAAGGGCTTCTTTCGTATATGCTCTCTGCAAAGAGATGAAATATTTTCTTAAACACTGCGCATGAGAAAGAAGAGCTAATCGCATAACTGCTAAAATATTTTCTCTTACCTTATTTATCAGTTCTTGTGCATTCTTAACTTTCTTATGTTCCACTGAATCCAGAGGAATCCAACCACAGCCACGAAGCCATTCCAAATCAGACTTATAAATATTCTAAATCACAAAAGATAATAAAAAAGAAAAGGAATTATTTAATTCAGGATGACATTTTTCAGTCTTATGCAATATGGACAATATACTTAGACCAAACTAAGTGGAAATTACATAGTATGTACGTAATATCACTTACATCACTTTGCAGATCATAGGCCTTCCTTGCCTGAATACAGTCATTCTGGTCAGGATGGCATGTCCATTCATGCAAGTATTGGCGGTAGTCGATATCGCTGACCAAGGTCTGACATTCCTTTGCTGCTACAACTGACATCAAATCTGGAGGGATGTGAATTTTGGACTTYGTTTTCTGATAGTCTGATTTGTACAATCTGTCATTCTGGATCTCGCCTGCGTGCTCAAACCACACCAGTTTTGGATCATCTCTCATACTAGAAACTCCAACATAGTGACCTCTTTGTTTGACGTAGTCAGCTTTGTATTTAAGCTGATGGAAGAGGGGAGAAATATGTATAAAATCAGCACTGATTATATCTACTCTGTTTTTAACCTGTGAACAGCYATGGTTTTGTCAACACAAAGAATAGATGAGACAGGGAGTTGTCAACAGCAGCCTTAGGTTTTCAGTACATGACCAGATAAAAATATGACACAAACAGTAATGTTACTTTGTATAGTCCTTCCACTTCAAAATATATAATTTTCTAGATGAATATGCTACCATTTTTCAGTAAACAGTATTTTCAACACAWGAGGAAAGCCTTGTTAGAAAATGTTTGCTAGTAAGTGCATTTAGCCTCAGTTTTGTAACAAATTTTTTGTAACAAATTATTTGAGACTATCTGAAGAGTGGATGCTTATTTAAGGTATTTACATCACACTGTTTTGATAAAATGTATATTCAAACTAAGAGTCATGTAATAATTTCAACAYCTATTATGCAAAAGTTTAAAATGTAATGTGCATACCATCTTACAGTTTTTCAAGGAGGAAGCCTCCATAATATGCCAAAAAGTGAAATCAGAGCTATATATTATAATCATAATATCACTTCAATTATTTAACATTTATAAAATATGGAAGTCCACCTTAGTTGATTTTGAAAGGATTGTTTCTGGAGAAAGTGAATGCAGAAAGGAGAATCTGACCTTTCAGCACTGATATCTGTGAAACCCATAATAACAAAGATGGCTGAATTGTTTGGAGGACAGTGGACTTCATGGGTCATGAAAAGTCTACTGGATGTTACCCCTAATGGAAAGCTTTCTATGTCTGTTGTTGAATTTGCAAGGCCTTTAACATTTCCAGGCTTCCAAGCACTTGCTTTCYGAACGAGAAAAATTATTACCTCACTTTGGACATCATTTGAGCGTTTGGCATGACAGATCTGCACAGTGTCAGGAGGTAAGAGGTAACCAGTGGCTTTTTCTTTCTCCCAACTTTCCTTGTATAAATTCTGTGGAAAATAAAAGTGAGGAGGAATTTAACACTACTATCATGATAATTGTTACCGTATATATGTAACCCATATTAAAGTATAAGGATAATGAATCCTTCCTTTAGGCTGTTCTTAATAAGGCAAGTTTTCTAAATGCCTCAAAAGAGTTATTAATGTGAGCAGAAACTGTCAAGGAGAGATCACGTACCTGATTAAGAATTCTGGCTGCCTCTCGGGCCATATCTAGCTGTGGTGTATCTGTTAGAGTATAATTTGACTTGACCTCATTCCATGCTTTGTGGTATTTAATCTAGAACAGAGAAAGAAATGACTGCCTTGCAGCACCATCACAAAATTGGGAAAACATAATACCAAGACCCGTATTTTATGCATGAAATAATGTATAAAACCCTGAATTTGCAAGCCTATTAGACATGACATTAAATATACATCCAAATGGGTATTTTTTTAAAAAAGGAAATTGTACAAGACAAGAAATTACAAAATTTCTCAGAGAAAGTTTTGAAAACTTGTTCCAAGGACAGGGAAGAATCTTCAGAAGTCAAAGTTATGCTACCTGTTTGGTCTACAGGGATGTACAGCCAACAGCCAAGCCAGGTAGAACCAGGGCAACAGATTTTAAGCTTTTTAAGAGCAGATCTCTTTAYTCAGCATGATCTCTATGTGAATGCAGCATTCTAGCATCTTCCAACCACAAGTATCTATACTGAGTCATGTTCCCAAGCACAGGACATGCCCAAATGTGCGTTATGTGGTTGCATGGCAGTATGCCATTCAAGTCAACCGTATCGTTGTTATTGCCAAYCTTTCACCGGTGTTTGAGTTAATGTAAGTGTTTATCTTGGCCTGTTCTCTAACAGAAGCATATAGCAAAAAAGAAACACAAACTCTTGCACTGAGAGGGTGTCATGCCATTTCACGTTCACAGACCAGCTCCTCACAGRCTAGCCTTCAAAAGCATACAAAGAACGGCAAGCTGACAGCACACCAGTTTTGCTCATGTTTATTGTTACACAGTAGTTAACTAAAAAGGGTAAAGTCATATCGGCATAAGTGAGAAGGATTAAACATTATGGTTGCCAGAGTGCAAGTGGCTATTTATGTTCATGTTGTCAATGATCACSAATGATATCAGCCAAGATGAAACAAGGGACTGGTTGCAGAACTAGCACTGGCTTTTCGCATGTCTAGGAAAGGTGTTACTCTGCTTGAGGAGCTTYTTCCCTCATAACTGATGGAGATGAGGTAGTGAAGTCCTGTTCAACCTTATGTCATACATCCACAGAATTCCCAGAGACTGATCAAGAATTCTTTTGCTTTTTTTTTTTAAAGAGAAAATAAATATCCTTTCAAAAGATAAAATCCTCCCATGTAAATATACAGACCAAGTTAACAAGCCCAGAAACATGCTAACAAACTTACATCACTACGAATTTCACCACTATTCTTTGCTGTGACATAATCAACTCTGTCCGCCACTGGAGTAAATGGAAGAGTTTCGGCTTTTGTACGGTACTTTCTCTATACAAGAGAAAAGATGAACAGTCAAATTATACTAGGATATTTTATAGCTATATTTTCCTACATTTTATATAGGAATATTCAGCAATTCTGAATACATAGACAAGACAAGAAATTTTACATGGAAAGAAAAACTCTCCGTACACAATGAATACTGTGGAAATACTCCAGTTGTACTTTTTATTTTAAAATATTGATGTATTTAACCATTAAAAATACTTCAAATTACAAATACCCTTACAAAATTTTAGGATTGAAGAACATTTTGTTACCTCACTCAAGAGATCTCCAGCATATTTGACATGGTTGATTCCAACTGAATCATTTGGCAACCATCCAATTCCCCGTAGCCACTCTAAATCAGATTTGTAAACAGCCTGGGAAAACAAAATAAGGTCCATGCTGTTAGCTACAGTTTCCTGTACAATCCAGCAAGATTAAAAAATAATGGCACTTACTTCCATTGGTTAAAAGGAGAGCAGTAATTCCAACATGAGCACTATATCTGAATTTATCACACTTCATACTTGGCAATATATAATAGTGGCATATACTTTGCATTCCTAATAAATAGCAAAGCCAATTCACTGAATTCAGCAGAAGATTCCCACTACTTAGAGCTGAAGCAGACTAAGAAGAGACAATACAGTAATAAAGTAAGCCAAGTTTTCACGTTAACTTACGTCACTCTGAAGATCATAGGCTTTCTTAGCCTGTATGACATCATTCTGATCTGGAAGACAGATCCACTGATGCAAATAATGACGGTAATCAATATCACTGACCAAAGACTGACCATGTTTAGCTGCTAGGATAGATAGCATGTCTACTGGTAGGTGGCACTGTGTCTTCGATTTGGCAAAGTGCTTCTTGTATTCTAGTTCACTCTGAACTTTGCCTATGCCAAGGGCAAACTGCATTTTCGTATCTGCTTTTGCATTTGGAACTCCAACATAATGTCCTTTCTGCTTCTCATGATCCAGTTTGTATTTATACTGGGTAAAAAGCAAAGATCATCATTACKAACAGTTATCATGAAATAGCTCTTAAAGCTTGTGAAGAGCTAGATGCCTCTTTTGGCACTTACATCACTAGCAATTTCTCTAGAGGCTTTGGCTGCCTTGATTGGGATTGCATCTGCTCTCAAATCATAACTCATCTTCAACTCATCCCAAGCTTCYTTATAAAGTTTCTGAAAAGACAGCAAAAAATCACACATATGCTAAATACTCTGGCATTTGCCATTAAAGAAACACATAGTTTAATGCCATTTGTTTGCTGAAATACCATGAGAACTTTTTGTGCATTACTCCTGCTCCTAGCCATAAATACTGCTGCAAATCTTACTGCCTTTCAAACACRTACAGTACCTGCAATACCAGTTTTGCAACCTATGCTGCATAGAAGGGTGTTTGTAAAAGTTTAGAAAATATTTATATGCCTTGGGCTCTTCTCCATTTCAACAAAATACTATCTCAATGGTGCATGGTATTAATAATTTTTAAACAGCTRTATGCAAGCATTTATTTTAAAATGTCTAAATACTTTAAGAATACTCAGCAGAGGGAAGGGAATGTTGCAAGCCCTGTATGAGGACAGTCTTCAAGGARATTCACGCGACCTAAACTTCAACTTTGTAAGTAACATCTTGGAATGTTAAAATTCACAGGATACACATACTGTTCTATAGAAATGTAGAAAACAGAATGATAAGCATACCTGGCTACAGTTAACAGCATTAGCCTTGGCTAGGTTGATTTCAGGTGTGTCTGCCATAATATGGACCATAGTCTTGTCCTTTTCCCAGGCTTCTTTGTATTTTGGCTGTTAAAATAGTTCATTTTATGATATTGTAATTATGGAATTTCACTTGTCAAWAACATAAAATCCCATAATCTCTCCTGAATTATCATCTCTAAAAAWTAAAATGTCTGGAAAAGCATTAAACTTGACTTAAAATACCACTGATCAATTTTATATTTTAGCARTGAGATTTCTCTTTAACTGTTTATAGCCTCGAAACAATTTCAAGAACATCTTAACGTACAATGCTGACTTGYTCGGCATTCACTTTAGCAAGAAGAACGTCTGGAGAATCAACAACACTGGTGTATTTCAGGCTTTCAATAGGCGTACGATACACATTATCACTCAGGAGATCCTGGGCATGCTTCACTCTCTTAACATCCGGAGAGTCATTAGGCAACCAGCCAATTCCACGGAGCCATTCTAGGTCTGACTTATAGACAGCCTATATCAGACACAGTCAGAAAAGGAAAACGTCGTGTTTAAAATGACTGTCTTAATTATTTTGAACTATACAAAGCAGTATATGTTTTAGAAAATGTCAAATCAGCTAGAGCTAGATTAACCCTTTTTATAGGCAAGAGATGTTCAGTGTCATAAGTAAAATACAATCTGGGAACACGGTTTTAACTAGTTCATTCCTTAAACAATACATTCTAAACCTTATGCAGTTAAATAGAGGGGAAACAACTGAACAGAATTGCCGTTAATCATGATGAGTATTAAGATCTTAAAAGAGTCTTCCTGTACCCTCCAAAATACTTATTCCTCTAGTCACTTCAACAATTTACAAGTCCAAGCAAAAAAACAAGCTGTGCACCAGGAAATTTGACAAAAAGGAGGGAAAAAAAAGGTTATAGAAGTAATGGGGACTACAGCTAACTCCTGAAGCGGTATCAGGCAACATTATTTAAGTTTTAATCGAGCCAATCCTTCAGCAAAGAACATGAATCTCACCTCCGAAGCTCATAATGAAACAGAGGAAGAGTGACTGATGTTGACTGATAAGCAGCAAAGCCAAGTCAGGAAATCAGCTGCACTGACTCCTCCTGCTTTGAAATCAGCCACTAAAACATCTCACCTGCTATCTTACATACTTTTCTTGTGATTAAATAGATTTCCAAGTCGACTCAGATAAACAGGAGTAATAAAAGCCACCTGATTCCAAAGTAGCAAACAGGTGTTATTTCGTTAAGTCCCATTAAAGTAAGAGAGACAAATCCTTCATCCTCTCCAAATCACAATACTCCAAAAGCAAATGTAACATAGCAGGTACCAACTAAAGCTTTTACAAAATTTAGAGGTAATACCAATACGATTTAAAGAATAAAAAGAGCAGATAATAGCAATAATAGGAAAAACTGAAGAAAAGAGTCTGAAGATAAATCCGTTGTGACTGTATAATATCWAACCATCAAAATAAGGCTATAATATATTAAATAGCAACAGAATAACTACCACATCTCTACACATACGCACATCACTCTGTAGGTCGTAGGCCTTCCTTGCATGGATCACGTCATTCTGGTCAGGAAGACAGGTCCACTGGTGAAGGTACTGGCGGTAGTCAA
>JASVER010000359.1:24459-46713 GCA_030449065.1 Oceanodroma leucorhoa | reverse complement strand
GCCACCACCCTGGGGACCCCACAGGCTTTGTCCCCAGCACATCCCCTCCATCCTGTCCCCAAAACACAAGGGACCCCCTCCCTGGGGACCCCACGGGCCATGTCCCCCCCCCCCCGGGTGGCACCTGGATGCCCGAGACGGTGAAGTAGGGGATCTCGAAGCGGATGGAGATGGGCGGCCGTCCTTCCTCCTCCTCCTTCTCCACGCTGGGCAGCCCGAAGTGGGCGCGCATCAGGTGCTCCTTCCCCCCCTGCGCGGCACCCGCACGGCTGGGGACGGCGCCGGGCCACCCGGCAGCACCGGGGGGGGGACTCGGGGTGGGAGGGAGGACCCCGACATCGGGGACGTGGGGTGGGCAACCTCACCGGGAAGGACTTGATGGTCCAGATGACGAGGTTCCTCTCCGGGAGGTACTTGGCGGAACCCACGCTGGTCTTGAACTTGGGCGAGTCGGCGTCGCTGGGCACCGGCACCGCGATCTCCACCCCGTTGGCCACCGACTGCTTCTTGAACTGGCCCTTGGCCTTCGGGGGGGGACACACACAAGTGGGGTGGGGGGGTGCAGGGGCGGCTGGGGGTCCCCCGTGGCGGCGGTGGCYTCCCCGGCGTCTCACCTTGACCATGATCTCCACCCGGCTGTGGGAGAACTTCTCGATGACCGACTCGATCCAGATGAGCGGCTTCACCTGGTGCGGGGGGAAAGGGGTCACCCCCGTGTCCCCCGTGTCCCCCCCCGGGTGGGCCCGGCCCCCACCTGGGTGTTGAGGCGGTAGGACATGAGCTCGAAGTCTCCGTCGGGGGGGATGAAGGAGATGGTGCGGTCGTTGTCGAAGCGGGAGAGCCGGACGCACTGGTGGAACTTCACGTCCTCCAGCTCCACCGACTTGTTCGTGCCCCCTGGGGAGGGAGGGACGGCGTCAGGGGGTGCGAGGGGACGGGGATGCGTCACCCCCCCACCCCGGGGCTGTCCCCGAGCCCACCCGGCAGCACTCACGTCCCGTCAGCTCGAAGAGGACGCGGTCGTTCAAGCCCAGGCGCAGCTCGGGCATCCCYGAGAGGAAGACCTTCAGCTTGATGGTGCCCACCACCTCACTCAGCAGCACGCTGCCGTTGGCGCTCACCTGCGGGCACCGGCACCAGCTTCATCACCATCCTCATCACTAGCCGCATCCTCATCACGGGTCCCACCACCAGCCCCATCACCATCGCTGTCCCTATCACCAACCCCATCACCAGTCCCACCACCATCCTCATCATCGTCCCCATCACCAACACCATCAACGTCACCATCCTCATTCTCAACACCATCACCAGCCCCATCACTGTCAACAACACCATCAACGTCACCATCCTCATCCCCATCACCAGCCCCATCACCGGTCCCACCACCATCACCAGCCCCATCACCAGCCCCATCACCGTCAACAACACCATCAACATCACCATCCTCATCACCATCTTCATCTCCATCACCAGCTCCATCACCGGTCCCACCACCATCACCATTCCCATCACCGTCACCGCTCCCCCACCCCACCGGGGAGCCGGCAGCAGCCCCTGCCACAGCAGGACCCCATCAGCCCCCCGCGCCCCCCCCCATTTTGTAGGTGTCCCCCCCCGTCCCCATCTCACCAGCAGGTTCACCGACTCGATGACGTCGATGAAGACCTCGTTCTTCTTGTACTTGATGCCCTCGGAGCGCCAGGACACGGCGTTGGTGACCGTGGTGGGGACGCGGGACTTGCCCGTGTCCAGCTTATTGCCCTCCTGTGTGATGTACCTGTGGTGGGGGGGTGCAGAGGAGGGTGAGGGGGGTAAGGGGGGGTCCCGACACCCCCCCCGGCCCCCCCGGCCCYGCTCACTCCTGCAGGATCTTGCTGTCCGTGGTCTGYGGGAAGCCAAAGTCCATCAGTTCGTCCAAGAGCTCGTAGACGATGACGAAGTTGTCGCGGATGCTCTCCTCCTCCAGCTCCTTGAAGTACTCGCAGAAGACCTGGGGGGGGGGCCACCGAGCACCTCCATCACCCCCCCTGGGAGAGGAGCTCCCCCAAATGGGGGGACCCTCTCCCCCCCAGACCCCCCAGACCCCCTCAAGACCCCCCCAACCTCACCTCCACCACCTTGTAGAGGAAGGAGTAGACCAAGGAAGCGTTGCCGTTCTTCTTGGTGGTGGCCACCACTGGCGGGGGGTTAAGGAAAGGGGGAGCACTGGGGGGGTCCCCCCCATCCTCGGGGTTGGAAGGTGTCCGCGGGGAGGGCACCCCGAAAGGATACGGTAGAGGTTGGCGTGTTTGATCCAGAGGAAGTGGACCTTGCCGTGGGTGAGGAGGGGGGCGAGGGCCCCCTCCTCCTCCCGCTGCAGCAGCAGCCCCATGAAGTGCTCGATCTCCCCCAGCCCCACGTCCCCCTTGTAGTTGCGGCTGATCAGCGGCTACGGGGAGGGGGGGGCGACGGTCAGATGTGGGGGAACCACCCCCCCCAAACCGCTCACCCCATCCCCGGGGTCATGGGGGTCACCGCCAGGCTCCGCGGTTGACCTTGGCTGACCTTCAAGGCCCGGGGGGGGGGACACACGGACGGACAGCGGGGTCCCCCCGGGGGGCTTTGGGGTGGCTGCGGTGGGGTGAGGGGGGGGTCTCACCTTCCCCTTGAGGTCCAAGATGAAGAGGGCGGAGGTGGCCATGGCGGGGCCCCGGCAGCCACCGCGTCACCGTCACCGTCACCTGCGCCAGGTGAGCGGCTGCGCCCATGGGCGCGTGGGGCCTTAAAGGGGACGGCCCAACCCCACGGGGGGCCGGATCCCACGGGGGGGGGGCTGGGGGGGGGGGCCAGGCTCGGCCACCCCACGAGGGGCATGGCCACCTCCAGCCCAGCCGGGTGGTCTTGCGGGTGGATGTGGGTTGGGACCCCCCCACCCATGGGACCCCCAGGCTGGCTCGGGGGGGCTCCCTGGGTCCCCCATCGCAGCCTGGGGGGGGTCCCTGCAGCAGCTTGGGTTCCTCACCCCACCCTGGGGGGGTCCGTGCAGACCCCCGGTTCCCCTGGATCCCGCACCCTGGGGGGTCCCTGCACGCCCAGACCCCCGGATCCCCCACCCTGGGGGGGGGTCTCTGCAGCCCCGACCCCTGGATCCCCCACCTTGGGGGGGGTCCCTGCAGCCCCCAGTTCCCGATCCCCCATCCTGGGGGGTCCTTGCACCCCCCGACCCCCAGATCCCCCACCACGGGGGGTCCCTGCACCCCTAGACCCCCGGATTGCCCACCCCGGGGGGTCCCTGCACCCCTAGACCCCCTGATCCCCCAACCTGAGGGGTCCCTGCAGCCCCGACCCCCGGATCCTCCACCTTAGGGGGTCCCTGCAGCCCTGACCCCCGATCCCCCACCCTGGGGGGTCCCTGCACCCCTAGACCCCTGGATCCCCAACCCTGGGAGGGGTCCCTGCACCCCTACATCCCCGTATCCCCCACCCCGGGGGGTCCCTGCACCCCTAGACCCCCCGATCCCCTACCCTGAGGAGTCCCTATACCCCCAGACCCCCTGATCCCCCACCCTGGGGGGGGTCCCTGTACCCCTCGACCCCCGGATCCTCCACCTTGGGGGTGTCTCTGCAGCCCCCAGTTCCCGATCCCCCACCCTGGGGGGTCCTTGCACCCCCCGACCCCCAGATCCCTCACCCTGGGTGGTCCCCGTACCCCCCGGCCCCCCGGCCCCCCCCGGTGCAGCGGAGCGGGGCGGAGCGGCGGGGCCCGGCCCCGGGGGTGGGCCGGTGACCGGGACCCGGAGCCGCCCCGCCCGCAGCCGCAGGCGCAGCGCCCGGGGGGGATCCGCCGGCGGCGGCGGGAGGAGCCGCCCGGAGCCGCCCGGAGCATCCCGGAGCCTCCGCCCCGCCATGGAGGACCGAGCCGCGGGCAGGAAGGACCCGGACGGCGCTTACGGTACCGGGGCCGGGTACCCCCCCCCCGCTCCCCGGGGCTCCCCCCGGCTCCCCGGGGCCGGGCCCTCTGGGGGTCCCCGCACCCACCCCCAGCCTGCCCGGGGTCCCCCGGGGGCTTGGGGGGTCCCAGGGGTGCGGTGCTGGGGGATCCCCAGGGCTGGGGGATCCCCAGGGCTGGGGGACCCCCAGGGCTTGGGAACCCCTGGGCTGGGGGACCCCCAGGGCTGGGGGACCCCCAGGGCTTGGGGACCCCTGGGCTGTGGGACCCCCAGGGCTTGGGACCCCCAGAGTTTGGAATCTCCCAGATTTTGGGCACCCCCAGGGGTTTTGGAGATCCCCAGGTTTGGGGACCCCCAGTTTTGAGGACCCCTGGGCTTTGGAACCGCCAGGTTTGGGGACCCTCAAGGGTTTTGGGACCACCCCCAGGCTTGGGGACCCCTCCCCTGGTTTTGCAACCACTGGGCTTGAGGACCCCCAGGTTTTGGGGACCCCCAGGTTTGGGGACCCCCAGGTTTTGGGGACCCCTTGTCCCAACCCCTGGGACCCCCCACCCTAAGCAGCCGCCGTGCCCTGCCTGGGGGTCCCAGCATCCCCCTCCCGGCAGCGCAGGCAGGGCGGGGGCTTCGCTTGTGCATGGGGGGGCCGGCTGGGGCTGGGGGGGCCGCACGGCTCCGGGCTGTGCCAGGGGTGCTGGGAGCACCCCTCGGCTTCGGCTCGCCTTGGCAGGTGCCGGTGCCGGACCCTTCCCGGCTGTGTGCCGGGACGGGACAGTCCCTGCCGTGGGGTGCGGGAGGTCCCAGGGGGGGCTCCTGGTGGCCCCCCAAACCCGGGGTGCTGCTCCAGCCCCGGCGAGGGGGTTGCAGAGGAGGGGGACGCCGGAGCCGGTGCCGTGTCCCCTTCCCGGTGGGACCCGCGGCCCAACCGGCCACCGGATCCCCCGCGTATGCGGGGACGGGGGGGCCGCCGCGTCCCCGCCGGTTTTCCCGGGCGGGGGGGTCCGCCCAGCCCTCCCCAGCCTCGGCTTTTGTTCCCGAGCCGCTTCRGCGGGTGTAAATCCCGGCTGCCCTGACATCACCGGCAGCCTATGAGCGCCGGCAGCGACGCCGCGGTGCCGCCCGGCCGCGACCCCCCGAGCCGCGGCCGTGCCGGGTGGCAGCGAGCTATTCCTGACCGCGAGCCGGCGCGTCTGGCCGGTTATTTATTTATCACCTAAATATAACCCCGGGGTGGGGATGGGAAGCTCGGCGTTGCCGGGAACGGGGTCATCGGCACCGGCGTCGCCGGCCAGTGGGAACAGGCACCTCGTGCCCTTTGCCGGTTGAAACCGGCGGCTCTTGCCGCCTGCCCACGCTTGCTCCCAACTTCACGCCGTGACGGGTTTGGCCGGCCCGGATCCCCCCCCCCTCCCGGTGCCGGTGCCCACCGTTGCCACGTCGGTGGCTGCCGGGCCCCGCGGCGGTTTGCGGGAGGCCGGTGTTTTGCAAGGCCGGAAAAGCYGGCGGGCGCGGAGGGTCGCGGCGAAGCGGCTGCGCCTTTAAAGCCATGTTTGCGCACCGGAGGGTGGTTTTTTGGTGCGTTTAACCGGAGGCGGGCGACGGCACACCCAGGGCGGCGCGTACGGCGAGGGCTACGGCGCAGGGGCCTGCCGCGCGTCTGCCGCGGGCCGGGGGCTGAGGCGCGAGGGCTCGCCGGCATGGGGGGCCAGGGAGAGAACTACTACGGCAAGCACGGTAAGGCTTCGGCACCCACTCGCCGCGGCCGGGGGGGGGTCCCGCGGGGGCTGCCGGGGCGCAGCGCTGCCGGGGTGCGATGCTCTGTGGGGCTCGGCACGGGTCGGGGGCACCGTCGGCAGCCGCTCGCCGCGGGTCGGGGGCACCGTCGGCAGCCGCTCGCCGCAAGTCGGGGCGGAGGAAGTTAAACTCGAGCCGATAAAGGAGGAAAAAACAAACCGAAAATAGGAGGGAAAGGGGGGGGAAAAAAAAAAAAAGGCAAAATAAAGCAAAACCAAAAGCAGCTGCGTTTTCGCCGCGTTGCTTTTCCCCCAGACGTGGGGGGCCGCGGTGCCGGGGGGCCGCGGTGCCGGGGGGCCGCCCTCGCCGCGTACCGGCATAACCAGCATGACGGCGTCGCTGGCGCCGGCGGTTAATGCTTAACGACTGGGACAAACAGGTTCCCGCCGTGGCGGTTCGGCGCCGAGGCCACCACCGGAGCCGACTGTCCCGGCCCTGGGGTTTTTTTTTTGGGGGGGTTCAATCGTTCCTTGCTGCCCCCCCACCCTGCAGCAGTCACCCCACCGTGCCGGCGTTTTGGGGTGCCGGTTCTTGGAAAGGGCTGGGYGGGTGCTGGGGGTGGGTGCTGGGGCGGGGGCTCGGCTGCTCCGTGGAGATTAGGGATCAGCCGGGAGCGGGGCGCTCCGCGGGGAGCGAGGTCCCGGAGCCCCCCCAGAAATATCCTGAAGCAAATGTGGGCCCAGCATGGGGCTGCTCTGAGCACCCTCAAAATGCACCCCAAAACAGATGTGTCCCTGGCAGGGGCTGTTCCAAGCCCCTCCCTCAAAATGCACCCCAAAACAGATGCGTCCCCGGTATGGGGCTGCTCTGAGCACCCCCAAAAATGCCTTGAACCAAATGTGTCCCCAGCCCAGGGCCGCTCTGAGCACCCCCAAAAGGCACCCCCAAAGCAGATGCGTCCCTGCCATGGGGTTGCTCCAAGCACCCCCAAAAATACCTCGAAGCAACCACATCCCCGGCATGGGGCTGCTCTGGGGGTTGCACCCCCAAAAACGTCTTGAAGCAGATGTGTCCCTGCCGTGGGGCTGCTCTGAGCCCCCCAAAAGGCACCCCAAAGCAGCCGCGTCCCCGGCACCGGGCCGTTCCCACGGCCGCGCTGCCTTCGCTGGCCGAATTCCCACCCTAAAAATAAGGAGGGGAAAAAGGATTGTGCCGTATCCGCCGGGCAGGAGCCCGGCGCTGCCGTGGGACCGATGCTGCCTGTGCTGCTCCGGCCACGCCGGGGCTCCGCGGGACCCGAAACCCCCCGGGACCCCTCCCCGGCATCGCTGCTCCCAGCCCCGCTCTGCCTCTGTGGCTTTTCGGTGCTTCCGAGGAATTTTGGGTATCTTGGGCCGACTCCCGGGAGCAGCAGGGAAGCATTTTTGGAGAAAACAACGTGGAAACGGGTTTTCCAAGGGAATAATTGTTTCCRCGCCCGGAAAGCAGAGGCACGGACGGAGGGAAATGGCATCTGGAGATTATTTTCCYCCCAATTGTGCTTATCCCGAGGCTTTCGGTTACAGCGTTACGCTCCCTCCGCTTCTCTTTTTGCGTGCGGTGTGGGGGGAGAGGAGGATGAGGAGCCCCTTCCTCCCATCCCAGCCAACCCCCAAATTGTTTCTCTCTTCCTTCTTCGTCTCCGCAGGGACCCCGCAGAAATACGACCCGACTTTCAAAGGTCCCATCTACGACAGGTAAGAGAAGGCTCTCGGGAGGTGCCGGTTTCGGCGGTGCCGCGGCCCGTCTCGCGTCCCCAACGCTCCTCTTCCCGCTGGCAGGGGCTGCACGGACGTCATCTGCTGCGTCCTGCTGGTCGTCGCCATCGTGGGCTACGTGGTGGTGGGCGTCGTGGGTACGTACCCGGGGGGGGGGCTGCGCCGGTTTTCGCTCCGTCGGCAAGTTTACGGCAATAGGGAAAGCTTGGCTTGTGGCCGTGCCGGCAAAATCCCCGCGCCGAGGGGCGTTGCGTCCTCCCGCTCGCCCGGATGGGGACGGGAGGGTCCCCGCGGGGGTCTCGTGAGCGGCGGGTGGGGGGAAATCAGGGAGCGAGGGCCGCGGGGGTAACCGCAGCCGCGTTGTTCTGCCTTGCCCCCCTCAGCCTGGACCCACGGGGACCCCCGGAAGGTGATCTACCCGACCGACAGTCGTGGGCAGTTCTGCGGGCAGCAGGGAACCCCCAACGAGTACGTGYCCCGGCTCGCGGCCATCGCTCACCGGCACCGGGGAGACCGAAACCTCGGGGTGTCGCAGCCCGCGGCTCCGGGGTGGGCAGCTCGCCCTGCCCGTGCTGCCCGCTCCCCTCTGGCTGCGGGGAGCGGCAGAGGCCCTGCCCGCTCCCGGGAGGTGCAGAAAAGCATCGTAGCAGCTTGCGGCTCCTGGTTTTTTGGGGGGGGGGTTGGGGTTTTTTGGGATCCTCCCCGCCGCATGGTCCCCCCTTTCCCTGGGCGCAGGGRTGCGGGTGCTTCCCATCGCCTCTTCCAGGGTAGGCAGTTCCCCGAACTGGGTTTTTTTAATTTTATTTTTGCCTTGTTTGCTTTGCAGGAAGAAACCTTTCCTCTTTTACTTCGACATCGTGAAGTGCGCCAGCCCGCTGGTGCTGCTGGAGTTTCAGTGCCCGACCACGCAGGTACCGCTCCCGGCCCCGGGGCGTTGCGCCAGGCACGGCTCCCCGATGCTCTGCTTCTCCTCGGCAAAGCTCCGGTTTGCGGTGTCCCCGCYGAGGGGGCTCACGCCTTCACGTGCAGCCCCCCCGTGTCCTCTTCTCCCATCCAGATCTGCGTCAGCAAATGCCCGGACCGGTACCTGACGTACCTGAGCGCCTACGGCTCCCGCACGCCCGGCGAGCTGGAGTACTACCGGCAATTCTGCGTCCCCGAGTTCAAAAACCTGCAGAAGGTGGGTTGCGGGGAGCGCGGTGCGGGCGTTCGTCTGCCAGCCGCGGCGCCGCCGGCGTTCCCCGGCGCGGTAATTCCTGCCCAAAGCGTTAACGTCCAGCTCGCCTGTCTCCATCCAGGCTCCCATCAAGGTGCTGAAGGACAAGGAGTGCCCGGCCATGATTATCCCCAGCACCCCACGTACGTTGGAGGGCTAACGAGCTGCGATGAGCTGATTAACGAGCCCGCTCGCTTCCGTCGCGGTCGGGGGAAGCGGCCGCTTCGCAGGCTGGCTGTCGGGATTTTTTAAGGGGGGGTCGGAGGCTCCTGTTTGGGGTTTCTGGGGATCCAGCGTAGGTTTGTGACCACGGGGAGGGGGTTTTGGCTCGTTTCCCCCGGGAGGGGTTGGACAAGAGCGGCTGAGGTTTGCGACGCTGAGTTTCGCTCTCCCCTTGCCCAGTGGCGCGGCGATGCTTCCCAGCCATCCGGGCCAAGAAGGGCGTCATCATGGTCGGCAACGAGACCACCTACGACGACGGTCACGGGCGCCGGAGGAACGTCACCGAGCTGCTGGAAGGGGCCAAGTGAGTCCCCACAGGCTTCGYGCCGGGCAGGCGCCGCGGTTCGCCGGTCACTTCGTCTTCGCCGGGGCGATCCCGAGAGCGAGCGCTCGCGGTGATAACAGCAACRTGGCGGCTACGCGACCGTACCCGGGGGAGCCTCTTAATGAGCTTCTTCGTTATTGCTGCTTCACCCGAAGAGTAACGTTTGGTTTTATCTGCCAGCACTTCTGCACCGCGTTCATTTACCGACTTATATTGCGGAAAAGCCCTSAAAGCCGCGGCATGGAGCCCTGCTCCTGCGTTTGCAAGAAATCCTGCACCAAWCCCCATATTCTGCGTTTTAAAGAGGAGCTGGAAGGGGGGACAAAGGGGAAGCAGCGGGGTCAGCTTGAAGGAAAACAGTGCCAGGAAATCGGCGTCGGTCTTGTTGAATTTTCTTGTTTTCGGAGTCTGGCAGAGGGCCGTTTGGCGGGGGAGGACAAGGGGCCATTGAGGCAGCGCGAGTACAGGCAGCAGCGCGGGCAGAGCCTCGCTGGGGCTGAGCCCAGGCTGATGCTCCTCCACTTCTTTCCCCCCCCCCGGCTTCCGTTTCATTTGTGTTTTATTTTTGTATTCCAGAAAAGCAAACGTGGTCCTGGAAACCAGACAACTGGCCATGAAGATCTTTGAAGATTACACGGTTTCCTGGTACTGGATAATAATGTGAGCAGGGGCCGAGCTGCGGGTTACGGCCGTCCTTTCCCGCGGGCAGCTGGACCGGMGCCCGCGAGGGCTGATGCTCTCTGCCGTGCCGGCCGTGGGCTTGGCGCCGCGCTCAAACATGGGGCAAAACTCATGAATTACCAACATTTTTTTTTTTTTCCGCCCTGGCCTTTGCATAATTTCCATTCAAAGAAAATGAGAGATGGTGGAGGGTGTTTTGGAGCAACTTTACTCCGACGCTACTCACGCTCCGTCCCCTCCGCAATCAATGCTTCCTATTTTTAAGGCTGCCCCGTCCTTAAAGCTTGAGAAAGGAGAGAGGACAAGCTGAGCGATGGAGGAAAGCGGTGGGGAGGGGGTGGCATCGCCTRGTTTTTGACGCGTCGCTGCCTTCCTCCCGCAGAGGCCTCGTGATCGCGATGGTGGCTAGCTTAATCTTCATCGTCCTGCTCCGCTTCCTGGCCGGGATCATGGTCTGGGTGATGATCGTGATGGTGATCCTGGTGCTGGGCTACGGTGAGYGAGTGGTCGGGAGCTTCTCCCTCCTTTCCCCGTTTTCCTTTCCCTATCTTAAGTGGGATTTGCACGAAGAAAGTTCATACACGGTGTCCTTCCAGGTATCTTCTACCTGAACATCGGCTTCAGTGGGGTCCAGCAGAGGCTGCCGGCATCTCGGTCTCCGCTTTTCAGTGCAAATATGACAATTTTCTGCTTTTCACTGCAGGAATCTTCCACTGTTACATGGAATATGCAAAACTAAAAGGGGAAGCGGGTTCTGACGTYTCCCTGAAGGACCTGGGATTTCAGACAGACCTACGTGTCTACCTCCACCTGCGGCAGACGTGGCTGGCGTTCAGTAAGTCTCCGTCCTCCTCTGGATGCGGGATGGGACGCGGTGGATTCGCCCCAGTGCCGGTCCCTTTGAGGGACAGGGCTTGGGAACGAGAGAGCATGGAGGTTGGGATCTCCTCCGTCTCTCCACGGCCCTTTGCAAAGGGTTGAGCGAAGGAGGGTGGCTTTGCTTGATGCCACCTCTGCCATGGGACTGAGCTTACASACGGGGCTGCTCTTCCATGTGAACCGCGGTGCTGGACGTCCCCTGAGCAGCGTTCAGTGCCGCGGCGGATCTGCTTGGGAAGGCAAAGGAGGATGGTGGCCATYGGGCGCTATCCGTGCCCTCGTGCTACCCGGGGTTCCCCTTCTCCTCCCAGTGATCATCCTGTGCATCGTGGAGGTGGTGATCATACTGCTGCTCATCTTCCTCCGCAAGAGGATCTTCATTGCCATCGCGCTCATCAAGGAGGCCAGCAGGTCCGGCTGTCCCCCGTCCCCAGGCAGAGGTGGCTGCTGTCGTGGTGGGAGGACTCGGGGACGGCCAGGTTCCAGCCGCCGAGGTCCTCCCATTGCCACGAGGATTTTAACCGGGTTTTAACCATCTCCTCGGCAGGGCTGTTGGTCACATCATGATGTCGCTGCTGTTCCCGTTGTGCACCTTCTTCCTGCTGTGTCTCTGCATCGCCTACTGGGCCAGCACCGCCATGTATCCTTTCCTCTTCCTCTTCCCTGCGCCTCTGCTCCCGGGGAAGGAAGCTGCTCAGAAATCAAAGGTCTTCCAGGGCGCTGAACATCTTACAGGATTAGTGACACATCCGTTTGCAAAACTGCCAGCTTAAGTCTGTAAGTTTAACTTAAAATAAAACCCAACGTAGAAAAGCGATTGCAGGAGGCTGGTGAGAGCAAAACTGAGTTAGGATTCGGGTYTGGGGTTTGCAAAATCACTTCTCCTTAACCGTTGCTCTGCAGTTTCCTCTCCACCTCCAATGAGGCGGTCTATAAAGTGTTTAACGAGACTGCGTGTCAGTTTTCYGGGCAGACCTGCAAACCCGAGGTGAGGACGTCGGGAAACTGCTACGCGTAAGCTGTCAGGGATAAGATTGTTTATTACGTGAAAAATATCCTGGTGGCTATTTGAGCCTGCAAGCTCTTCCAAGTGAAATTCCGCCTTTCTGAACTCGTTTACATCATGTCGTTATTTTTCTTCAAGCTGTTGTGTGCGCAAAGCTGACTTTTCGGTCTGAGCAAACGCTACCAGGCAAAAAATTAAGCAGGATAATGTCTTCTGAAAGTCGAGATTGCTTTGGGTTGAGCAAAAGCTGCTGTCGGTCCGCCTYGCGGCGCATCTCCGGCCACCGCAGTGCGTGAGCGTCTGCTGTCCTCTCTAGACCTTCAACACGAGCAACGTCACCAAGCTGTGCCCYGACGCCCAGTGCCTCTTCGCGTTCTACGGGGGCGAGACGGCGTACCACAAGTACCTCATCATCCTCCAGTTCTTCAATGTCTTCATGTTCTTCTGGCTCGCCAACTTCGTGATCGCGCTGGGCCAGGTGACGCTGGCAGGGGCCTTCGCGTCGTACTACTGGGCCTTCAAGAAACCCGACGACATGCCCGCCTTCCCCCTCTTCT
Organism: Oceanodroma leucorhoa; assembly: GCA_030449065.1. NCBI lineage: Eukaryota > Metazoa > Chordata > Aves > Procellariiformes > Oceanodroma > Oceanodroma leucorhoa. The sequence continues at coordinate 34,407 of JASVER010000359.1, read as the reverse complement.
CTGCCTTCGGCCGTGCGCTCCGGTACGTCCCTCTCAAGGAGGGCTTGCGAGCTTCTTGAGGTTGTCCCCTTCTAACCGGAGCGATCTTTCCCAGGTACCACACCGGCTCGCTCGCCTTCGGCTCTCTGATCCTCGCCATCGTCCAAGTCATCAGGGTCACTCTGGAGTATCTGGACCACAGGTTAAAAGGTACCGAAGCTGGAATGGCAAATGAGTAGATGAACGAGGTTGGCTTCTTCTGCGTTCCTTGGTGCCAGAGCTCGTGGCTAACGTCCAGGGGAATAATTTCAGTATTTTGGTAGAGAATCGTGACTTTCCTTTTAGGACCCCGTGGCCATCTCTTCCTCCAAGAGATGTTTCATGGGGCGGGAGCCGAGGGATGCGCCGCGGCTGCCGGGCTAAGTCAACCGGTGCTGGGTCTCTGTACGGGTGCCAGGGAAGTCTGTATCTGGCCGTACGGCTCTATTGATCGTGAAATGTAAACAGCGAGCAGAAGCGTGGGAAGAGCATGCGAGACTCATCCCGCTGTCTGCAGCAGCATCGGCCTCCCAGGGAGGCTGAAAACAGGGCGTCGAGGGGGGAGGCTGTGAGGGGGCAGCGGGACGTCTCGTTAGGGACCTTGACGTTGCTTCTGTAAGAGAAGGCGTCTCTCGGTTTGGCTGCTCACCCTCTCCYGTGGCATTCCTCCAGCTGCAGATAATAAGTTTGCCAAGTTCCTCCTGAGCTGCCTGAAGTGCTGCTTCTGGTGCCTGGAAAAATTCATCAAATTCCTCAACAGAAAYGCGTACATCATGGTAAGAGTCTCCCAGCGTTAACGCCCAAAGGCTTGTATTTACGGTGGGGCGGTCTCAGCACGCTTGGAGGCTTCTTTGGGTGGCTGTTGAGAACCGTGTCTCCCAATGTCATGGGAAAAAGCAGCTTTTCAGCGTTTCCCAGACGTTTTGCTGGAAAGCCTTGACCTCAGCTGTGTCGCTTTGAGTCTGGGAGGGACCTTCTCAGAGACACCGGWGTGGGGGGATTCAGCTCTTGGTGTCCACGACGCCTGACCTGTCAGTGGATGAGGAAGCACTTCCAGGGTGGGATTTATCCGAGTTTTACTCTAAGATGGGATTAATTGCACCCTCTTCTTAGCGGTGAATTCAGTGCGGTTCCGTTTCTCTCTTCTCTGCCCCTTTTTTCCGGGACCCCCTCTAGATCGCTGTCTACGGCACCAACTTCTGCACCTCYGCCAGGAACGCGTTCTCCCTGCTGATGAGGAACATCATTAGGTGAGATCCTGGTGGTGCGAGGGCTTTGCTCTCGACAGCAGACTTGGTTATTTCCAAGTTCTTCTCGCTGCCAAAGATCAACCCTGATCTGCCTGCCTTGTTTCCAGGCTTTCACGATGTTTTATGCCAYGTTTGCAACGCGTGTGCACGTTGGCCGCCTCCTCCCACACTTCCTTCTGAATTCGGGGTGGGGAACGGATGCGGATGCTCATCTCTCTCTTGCTTGCAGGGTGGCCGTTTTAGATAAAGTCACGGATTTCCTCTTCTTCCTCGGTAAACTCCTCATCGTGGGAAGCGTSGGTAAGTGCTGGGGACTGGAAGTTTCTCCTGGGGGCATACGGCTGCTGTAGGCTTTTGCCCGTAGCCAGTTACGCCTTCCCAAAACCTCCGCYCTCTTCACTCCTCCCACGAAACCATTCCTTTCTGTCCCATTTTACATCTTCCCTGCACCCATTTGCTGCCCTTCTTCTGCCCTGCATCCCACAGCAACTTCCATCGTTTCCTTTTCCAGGAATCCTTGCCTTCTTTTTCTTCACCCAGCGGATAAAGCTGGTCCAAGACACAGCGCCGCCCCTGAATTACTACTGGGTCCCTATTCTGGTGAGCCGCTTTCTGGTCTTTTGGTGGATTTAGAAGCGACAGAAGGAGATCCTTAACACAAATGCCTTAAAAACACCCCTCCGCTCGCTGCTTCTGAAGGACCTTCTTTGTTGAAGGTGTTTGCTCCATCCCTGTTGAAATAAGCCCTTTGTTTCGGCCAGCCACGAAGAGGCGTCTCGCCCTTCCCGTGCTGCCCAGCTTGGCCTCCGTCCACCGTTGTCGCTGAAGCCTTTTGTCCTGAGTCGGGCTGGTCTGAACAGTCCTGCCCTGTTCGCTTCTCCTCCTTCCCCAGGGGGAATTTGGGATTCAGCAGGTTTCCTCCTCCTGCCTGAGGGACCGGGGCTTTGCGCTCTTTGCAGATGCCAGGGCGTGGCGTGACSGCACAATTTCTCTTTCAGACGGTGATCGTGGGCTCCTACCTCATCGCCCACGGGTTCTTCAGCGTGTACGGCATGTGTGTGGACACCCTCTTCCTCTGCTTCTGTAAGTGTCTGCCTTGGAGGGTCCGTCTCCCGCTGGGCAGGAGTTTCCGGTAGCAAAACCTCCCTCCCTTTGGGGCTGAACCCCGGAGTCATCCAGATTTGGGGTTTGCTCGAAATTCCCGTGGCCTTTCTGTGTGGTTTTCTCCCACTTTTTCCTCTACCAACTCCCACCTGCATTCTTACCAGCATCTGCTTTCCCCTGCCTGCTAGCACCGGAAACCCACAGCCTGTCCTGGGGTCTCCTGCGGTCTCTCCTGGTCTTTCTGTTTTGGTGCTTTGGTCTTGGTGGAACCTAACTGCAACTAACTTCAATTTTCCTCTTTTTTTTTTCCTTTTTTTCTTCTTTTTCCCCCTCTCCCCCTCATGTCTCTCTTCACATGTTCTCCATCCTTCATCTCTGCCCTGCCTCACCCCGGCTCTTCCGCTATTTTTCACTCTTCCCCGTCACGGCCGCTTCTTCCTGGGGTTGCGGAAAGGTGAAGATCTGGAGAGGAACGATGGATCTCCCGAGAGGCCTTACTACATGTCCCCCGAGCTGAGAGAGATCCTGCTGAAGGGGAACCTAGAGCCTTCCAAAAGCGCCGATAGCCAAGGCTAGGGGCTGGCCCCGGGAGGAAGGCTGCGTGCCCGGGGGGGCCGCAGGACGCTCTCGGCCCCCCAACCCAAGCAGCGTTCTCCTAAGCCCGTATGTGGCAGCCACGGTGCAAATCTTTCCCCTGGATGTCCTTCAAAGCCTTGAGGGTAGAGGGAGTGCAGATTCCTCAGGGCCCGATGCTGTATCAAATCTACCTTCCTGCCCAATAACGAGTATTCTTGTATCGAGAGAACGAACCTAGAGTGTCACCTAGAGTTAATGTGGGGTCCCACGTGTCCGGTAGCGCCCGGCGAGGAGCGCTGYGCTCCGGCGAGCGGCTGGGAACCGGCTGGACGCGCACGGGTGCCGATATCGAGTTGTGTTTCGCGTCAAAGCGGAGATCTTTGTTCCTAACCGCYAGCTGCGAAAAGGACGGGAGAGCTGCTCTGCTCGCAGGAGGCGTCTCGCGTTGCAGGACGGTGGTTTGCGGGACGGGCTGAGTGGGTTCGACAGCCTGAAAACTGGTCTCTCCGCGCTTTCCTCTTTGTTCTGCCCCCAGCAAAGAGCAACCAGCCTCTTTCCTCGCCCACTCTTTCTATGCAAAACCGGGTTGGCGCACTTGAAAAGCTTTCTGAGGTTGCAGATCTTTTGCTTTTAAGTCTGTTGCATCAGCAGCGCCTTTGTCACAAAACAGAGCTCGCCCTTTTCGCAGCCAAAATTCCGTTTCCTCACGCCGTCGGTTTAGGGAAGCCGAAAGGAGCCGTTGCCGGTTGCAAGCCGTTAAAACTCAGAGGGCTTTTACTTGCAGCATCCCTGGTTTAAAATGGTTTCTCTTGCTGGTTGCACAGAGGTTTAATCGCTGCAGGGAGGTGGTGGCTCGTCCCGGGAGCTGCCTGATGGGCTCTGCTTTTCCCCCCCATGAGGTGGCTGAGTTGACGGTTTGGCTTCTGCCTGGTCCGGGCTCCTACGAGGCGGAGGAGCTGGAGCTGTAACGACTTTCCACGCTAACGCAGACCGTAGCGGGAGACGCTTGCCAAGGGCGTACAGACCTGCAGGCTGGGGTGGTTGTGGGAAGGAAGACGGAGCCTTTGTGTAGGGCGAGTCCCCAAGCCGACTCCGGCAACTCTAAATTGCCGAGGGTCCGTAAAGGGAAGGCGATGTCCGGAGGAGCGGTGTGAGCCTGCCGGGCTGGAGGGCTACGGGGAAATAGTGCGTTGTGCTGGTGGGTGTTACGCCGGGGACGTATCGCGGCATCTCTACGGCTAGAGAAATCAAACCAAAAAAATCCTAAGTTTGACTGGGAGGCAGCTGGTGAGGGTTACAGCCCCTAAAGAAACGGCAGCCCAACACAGGCTGGATCCTCGCCTTGTTTTCTCCTCTTGACAGTCCAGAAATGATCAAGATTTAAAAAAAAAGCCATTCTGGCTGCACGCAGCCCGGGTAGTCGCGGCCGGCTCTCCTATTACAAATCCTCACGCAGACAGAGCGCCCTGTCTTTTGAGTCGTGCCCTCTTAGGACAAAGCCATAGTGTTAACACTCGTATTTTCATCACAGAGAAATATTGAAATCCCTCTCAAAATATCCCAGGGCGCTTTCACTCGACTCTGAAGCTGGTGCTTTGTGGTTTTGTTTGATTTTGTTTTGGGTTTTTTTTGATGCCTGTGATTTTCCTACCACTTCTTGTTGGCGCAGCTGCTTTGCTTTGAACGGCGAGAGGCCGAGCAGCGTGTTCGGTGCTGGGAATACACCTAGTGATTATGTATGCGTGGCGTGTTGACAAGGGCGTCGCGCACCCGGCGAGCAGCGCCAAGCGAATGCCGAGCGAAATTGCTTTACGCTCGCGTCACGAGCCATTTCGGCTGCACAAAGAGCAGGGAGAGCCGCGCTCCTCGGAGGAGGGGACCCGCGCTCCCAGCCGGCAGAGCTCCGGGTCGCGCAGGAGACCTCTTTTGCTATGGYACCGTTAAACTTTCCCACCACCTCCGGGGGGAAAAAAAATCAAAAACACCCAAACCTCTGGTTTCTTCTAAATAATAGCAGCCTGTTTCCGGAGCGCAGCGCTCCCCGTAAAATGGGAGAGGTGCGAACGCGGTGGTTTGTGCAGCTGGGGGCATTTAGCTGGGACGCAGGGAGAAAATACCCCCTGCCCACGATGAGCCGCAAGACTTCCCTTTCTATCAGCGATAATTATTAGACGAGCAGGACGACTGCTCCTCTAGCATCTCTCCGCCTTTAGGCTCCTTGCTGCACCTGCTGTGACTCCTGCCACGCCAACCTCTGTGTCTGTCCCCCCCACTGCTGCGCGGGGCGGGGGTTCTCTTTGCAGTGGAAGACCTGGAGCGTAACGACGGTTCGGCCGAAAAGCCTTACTTTATGTCGCCCAACCTGAAAAAGCTCCTGAAGAAGACGAACAAAGGTCAGCCAGACGCCTAGAGCCTGCCCTCGTCCTTTCCACGCCTCCTCTTCCCGTTCCCGCTTCGGGAGCAGAGCTGCAGGATAACGCCCGGCACTCGGCATCGTTCGTCCCACGTGGAAATCTCGTTAATGAACCTGAACCGCCGTCTCCTTCACCCCTGCGGCGGGCAAGCAGCAAAGCGGGGGTTCGCTAAAAGAGAGGAATGGGTTATTGTTAATGAGTCAACCTTAAATCGTCAGGGTTGCTAAACGAAGACCGCTCTAGCGTGTCTGCTTCCGCAGAACTCGTCACAGCTAACGTCCCGTTGGTCCCCAGCCAGCTCGAATACTGAGCTGGGGAGTTCCCGGCTGAATCCTGTCAGCGCAGGTGCTGATAAAAGCAGCGGGGAAATGTCTCTGACACAGGGCAAAGTTCTGTCGTCCAGGGTGTCAAACGACACCAAAACGAGTTTAATTGGATTTAGTAATTTTATTTTATACCGGTAAAAAGAGATGATGTCACCTTCAGGTCAGCTGTGTTCGGCCGTCCCTCAGCGCTTGGGTAAATCCAGGCGCTGGCGACCAGCGAACAAGCTGATGGGTTTAAGCAGCTCCTCGACTTGTTTTTTATTTACAGCCCCCCCCAAATATTTTATCGCAGTTGTTGCTTCCTACCCAGAGAGCTGAAACACGCTGAAATCGCCTTGCTTCGCTTGCCACCTTCTGGAGACGCCTCAGGGCCCGGCTTTGGGGTTGTGCCGAGCACATTTAGACAACGAATTAATTTAGGAAAATGCCAATTAGTGTTCTTATAGCCATGTGTGAAGGGTGAAGGTGGAGGGAAATGAGGGGTTAACGAGCARGACTTGGGCGTTGGAGCGCTGTGCCAGGTATCCTGCTGAACCAGGGGGTGTTTGGATACAACCCGGGACGGACGGACAGACGGACGCTCTGTACAGTTATTGCATCTTTCTAGGACTGACAGCTTCTGCTGATTCCTCCCCAAAAAATCCTGCATTATATATTTAAAAAAAAATAGTTTACAGCAAAGCCTTCCCTAACTGTCGAACAAAATGCTTTGCCTGTGCGACGAATTTAGGAAGACCCCATCTGCGGGCACGGGAAAGGAGTCATGTATATATCTTTTTTTTTTTTTTTAGGTTAATATTAGGTAATTTTAAGCAAACCAAATGACAAACAACAGGTTGCCTTACGTCCTTAGATGCCACGGCRTCGCCTGGACTTGTAGCTGACTGCTGTTTCTAATGGGAGGGTCCAGACCTTTGGCAGCTCCTGTCAGGAGAAAAAGGGGAGGTTTTTGAGRAATAGATTCAAGGGGGTTAAATATCACTAAAACACAAATACTAAACTTAAAATAAAATTTAACAAAATTGAAACACCTCCTCTGATAGGCGCAGCTGCTGAAGTGTCCTTTGAGCAACAGGAGGCTCGCCCGGGTATAGTCACCGCCACAACTTGTACTTTTTTGTGGTTTAATTTGCTTCAAAATAAACGCACTGAGGCTTTGGTGGACAATGTAAACAGCTCCCAAAGCACGGGGGGGCGGCGGCAGCAGGAGGCTCGTGGGGTCACACGCACCTCCCCGCCTTAAAAAGCGCAAACCCTCTACCGCAAACGTTTGCTTAGCCACGTTTAATTTGTGCTGAAGGATATATTTTGCTTCTTTTATACAGATTTCTTAGTAATCTTTAGATCCCTGTAGTATTTTTGTAAGATACAAGGAACGTTTTCTATCTGAATTATTAAATGGTTTGGGGGTTTTGTATATTTTGCTTTTACTGGTTGTTTCAGTTCTGTAGCAGTTATTTCAATCTCTTCCAGCACTATTTTTGTGACAGATTTTGAAATACCTACCCGGCAGCACGCTGAGGCGTAACTGCTTCGGCCCCGGGCGGCGCAGCACCGCTGCCGTCTCCCTAAGCCGACGGCAGGCGTAGATCCACGCTTGCTGGAACCAAACGCCATCGTTTCTCTAAAGCGCCTTTTTCCTCGCATCTCGGTGTGGCCGATCCAATGCTCGGAGGGAGAGCTAAAAAGAAAAGGCGAAGGTAAAGCTGAAAAGGTGAAGGCGAAGGTAAAGCTGAAAAGGTGAAGGTAAAGGTAAAGCTGGAAAGATGAAGGTAAAGGTAAAGCTGAAAAGAGGAGAATCCTCTCGGTTTGGGATAGGGGTAAGTGGGAATAATTAAGGGAATATATTCAGTTTACAGCCATACTAGCACCTACGAGAAAATATTTTCTGCAGCCTGCTGCTGGTCCTGAATTAATTTARTTTTTTCCTCTCCCATCCTTGTGTAGGTTTTGAGGTGGTTTGTTTTATTTCCTGTTTGRAATGTTTGTGTAGAGGGTAAGTTTACTCTCGCTCCTCGACTTTAGCTGTTCTTGTTTTATATCAAGATACTTTGGTTGTGGAAACGCTGTCCGAAATAGCAGAGGACCATCAGTAACTCGTTTTATTTGCATAAACAGCCAATATACAGTAGAGATTTTTTTGGTCTGGAAATACAAATGTTGAAATAGAGAATAAATTTAGCAAAATGTRTTCTTTGGCCCTCTGCTGCATTCTGTAAACTCAGTGTTTGAGGAGCAGAACTGGGGATTCCTATTTCCAATAAGCCGAAGCAGCAGCCGGCTTCTCAAAGCTGAAAGCTACACGCGCTGCACATGCCAAGAGCTTCGGAAAGCAGAGAGGCAAATCTTCCAGTAAATGAGGGTTTTTTTGGAAAAAATCAGGCTCAGGCGAGGGCAGCTGTCCGGAGGGATTTTAGTGTCCGGAAAGGCTTCACTCTGTGACTTGGGTTATTTCTTTCTGCAAGCGTGGACCGATCCGTGCGCTTGGAGCACACGTCCTGTGTAAAGCTGTGTATTTAAAGGCATTAATTTGTCTGTCTTTAGGAATAATCACGCTCTTTTCTGTATTGAGATGCAACTTTTGGTCCCCATAAACCGCGCATGCTCCGAATTGTCCCCTGCATCGGGCCAGGGCAAGTGAAAAACACACAAAAAAATGCTGAAAACTGCAGGGCTGATGTTCTACAAAAAAATTCCTTCTTTTTAAATGTATTTCTGAGGCATTAACTACTCCTACTATGCACCGGGGCTCCTGTGCAAGGACGTACCTCCGGCGGGAGCGTCCGCGCGCRTTCCCCGTGTCGTGTGTGACGGTTCCATCGATGTCAGCGTTGCAAACACAAATAAAAGTGCCTGTTTGGACCTCGCTTCCGCCGCGCGCTTCCTTCTGACCTCACGGGGCTCCGACGTCACGGCAAAGCCTTTACCAAATTCTCTGCAGCCCTTCGGAGAGGGCTCGGGGGTGGAGGGGACCTCTGGGGAGCCGCTGGTCCAACCGCGCTCGTTAGTTCCTCTTCGTTGTGGCTTCTGCTCATCTCCGCGGCGTTTCTCTGCCCGGCGGCGCAGAACATCTGGAGAAAGAGCAGAGCGTGGCGGGCACGTGTGACAGATACAGCTGGCTTTTGCCCCAAAAAAGGGCCGTTGAGGCTTGCTTCAACGCACACCTTAACGCTCCGCTTCCTATTTTCAGAGTTTGGGGCTTTACCGACTTGGGTTTTTGGACCAAGTACGAGGTGTTGTCAAACAATCCTTGACCCACAGGAGACAGCGATCTCCAGCAGAGGTTTAAGAGGCTTTTTTTTTAAGCAGCAAGCGTTCATTTGGACACTTACAATCATTTAAGTTCCTACTCGAGTTCAACAAAAGCAAAAGATGTCTTTGAGATCGTTCCCCTTCTATGTTACAGCGGGAGAAGGAACTTGCCAAGGAGACCACGGGCTCATCCTGCACCCCAAAGCTCTTGGGAGCTTGACGCCAGGTGAATTAGTACGTGGCGAGGTGGTTCGTCTCTTCCCCGTCCCTCCRGCTGCCAAGACCGTTAGCGCTCTTAACGAGTTACGCCAGGAGCCGCGGCCGCGTGGCACCCTCTGCCGCCACACCGACACATCACAGGCAGCGGCTCCGTGGAAGGTGACAGACACGCATCGGTGTCCCCTGCGCCGGGGGGCTGTAGGACTCCTGCYCCGCTATAGATCAACCCTATATGGCGGTGGCTCGTGTCTTGGCGTGTGGGACAGCGGGCTCTTGGCCAAACCTGGCTCTTGGCTGCCCCGGGCTTCAGGCCCCCGGGGCTGGGATGTCGGTGGGCCCTTCTCGGGGGGCACAGACGAGGGCGGCAGCCCTTCCCCGTCCCGAAGGGCTCGCCTCCACGGCRGGCAGCCGGCCCACAGCCCCCCCTCCGAGGCCTGAGGGCCCCTGAGGGTGGGCACCCCTGTCYRCAGCCCCTCAGGGGRTGCCCTCACCTGCACCCCAGGAYCCTTTGTGCCCCACATTCCCCTCAGGCCAGCGGTCCCCTCAGGCCACCAGCCCCCAGAGGCCGCTGGTCCCCTCAGGCCACCAGCCCCCAGAGGCCACTGGTCCCCAGAGGCTGCTGGTCCCCCCAGGCCACCAGCCCCCATAGGCCACTGGTCCCCTCAGGCCACCAGCCCCCATAGGCCACTGGTCCCCCCAGGCCACCAGCCCCCATAGGCCACTGGTCCCCTTAGGCCACTGGTCCTCTCAGGCCACCAGCCCCCAGAGGCTGCTGGTCCCCTCAGGCCA
>JASVER010000359.1:2362-22059 GCA_030449065.1 Oceanodroma leucorhoa | reverse complement strand
ACATCCCCTTTGGGGTGGTTTAAACGCCCATCTCTCTCCTCAGGGACAGGACCGCGCTCTCCTGTCCTAAACTTCAGGGGTTTATCCCGGACTCTCCCATCACTTCCTCGAAATTCCCCTTTTTGTCATCGATCCCGTTATTTGTAGCCGCTCAGTTTCTGGATGGTTCAGAATTAAAAAAAAAACACCCAAACCCTCCCTCCGTGTCGCTGCCGCTTTGCAAGAGGCGACGGCTTTTGTTTGCCCGCACCTCGGTCAGCCAGGTAGCCTCGTGCTGGGGAATCGGCGCTGGCCGTGCCCTTAGACCTTGAAGAGCTTTGGCAAACAAAAGCGAGGCGTTAAGGCTTTGCGCTCCTCCAGGCGTCCTGGTCAGGCACGGTAGGCTAAAAACACCCATCAGAAATGACAAATTCGTACTTACAGCGTAGAAGCTTTCTAAAATGAAAAGCGCTTCTTCGCGYGTGTGAAACTTTCCTCTTACCGAGGGCAGAAGTTTCAACCTTTTGCATTGTTTTATCATTTTCTCATCCACCCCCCAACCAATGTTTCGGAGAGTCCCCTCCTTCCGTTGGAAGACTCGGATCGAGTGGAAAGTTTGTTGGTGAAATCAGGCTGGTAGTGGAAGTCGTAGGAGGGGGAGAGCAGAGCAGGCGAGGCTTGAAACGAGGGTGGAATTTCAAAGTTTTCTCTTTTTTTCTCAAATTTTGATGACGATCAGCGTCAAGAGCAATGTCAGGAATGGCGCGTTATCGAGCGCGTTCGTGGTTTTAACTTCTTCTGTGGTTCTTTTCCCCAAGAGGCGCGAATCCTGCGATGCTGCAGCATCAGCTCCTGGGTTCTCACTAGAAGTGAACTTCAGTGATTTCAAGAAGAGCGATAACGTCCGTCTTTAGAAATCGCAGGAAACGGGACTCTCGTTTCTCGGGCTGCTGTAGTATTTTCTGACTGTAGAAACACGCTTCGTTAGGTTGGATTTCAACTAATTTCTTACCTTGCTTGGAGGAAATTATCGGAGCTTTGAGAAAAATAACCGTGTGCAGAGCGTACGAGTTGTTTGGGGTGCGGTCCAAAGGAGGAGCGTTTTGGGAGGCTGGCACCCGCAGACGTGAGAAGATGCCTGGTGGGTTCTTGCAGGTGGCTTGGGAATAATTCTCCCCGCACAGCGGGCACTAACATCTGGGTTTAATTACAATTAGATCCAGATTTGTAACAATACCAAAGTTGTCCTGTGCGTAAATATTTGCAGGATTGGAATCGGAGGTTTTTCGGTGCCGTAGAATACAGAGTCCGTACGGCGCCGGCAGCTCGAGGAAACGAGTTTTCCTGATTTTATCCTAGAAAATTCTCCGGGTCGCGAGCCCCAGCTCTGTTTGTAAAACAAGTAGCGCGGCGGGGTCCTGATTTCTGCCCAGGCCCTTCGTGTGTTTTATAGAGTTATAATGGCATTACTCTCGTAAAGCACTAAGGGTTTGGGCAGTTAGTTATTTCTTCTTTTTTATTATTATTCCAGTATCTTGGACAACTTCATACTTAAGATCGGTCGGGCTTACTTGCAGGTTGTAAAGTGTGAGGAGTAAGACATGGGGTTTGCGAGCTGTACGTAGCGATTACCGGCGAGGCTGGGAACGGGCCGACTCGGGGTAGATTCCAGTGGAAAAAAGCAAAAGCGAGCTTCAGCCCGGTTTCGTTTCGAGTGAAACTTGCTCAGAACGGAAGGACTCCCAGGGCAGCGGGGTTTGGTTGTGAGCTCTGGAATAATTGAGGCGCGATTGACTTTCTCCAGCGGTGTTTTTGCAAGCCTTAGCTGCCAGGCAGCTTCGATGCGTGCTCGGCTGTCAGATGAAGTGAAAGAGCTGGTGGATGCAGGTGGCGGTGACCTTCATCCCCATCATCTTCAGGCGCCGAGGCTCTCACTTGTGCCAACGCTTTTAAAGGGCACTTAACGATTCTCGGAGTCGCCACGCGACGTCGGGTGTTTGCGGGACGGGGATTGCCCCGTGCGGTTTCAGTTAGAGGTAAACCAAGAGTTTTATTAAAGAGGTTGGGTCGAATTAAGGACCGTGAATCGAGCAAACTGCTGGTTCTTACGCTGGTCGCGTGGGAGACGCCGTTACGGATGCCGGAGAGCCGATCCCAGTGGGTGCGAGGTGGCATTTTGGAGTTCTCGCCAGAACTTCACATCTGAAGGCGATCTTGGGACGCTCCCTGCGGAGCAGCACTCAGTCCTGCAGGGCGCAAATGTTTCTCTGCTCGAAGGCCCCTTGGCTAAAACAGAGGAACAAAGTGCTGGAATTTTAACAAAAGAAATTCGCTGCCCCAGCTGGGGCTCAGGCTCGGGGGTGGGTTAGATCCCTTCGAAAGTGGCTTCTTGTTCGGAAACGAGCCGCCGTGATGTCGGCGTAATCTGTTGAATTTTAGAAGCTGCGAGCGCTTGCTTCAAAACCAGCTTTGCTGGGGTGAGTTTCTACCGTTTCCTCCTGAYAAAGTAAGAGAAAAGGCTCGATGCAGCTCCTGAACTTGTCTCGTATTCATCCTAATTAAAAGCAGGCTTGTAAAGCAGGCCGTAAAATGAGTTTGGGGTAAAAAAGCGGTAKATGGCAAAGAGATTTTTACAAATAGTTGCTTCTGAGTAGCACGAATGAAAGCTGTCGCCTCGCTTGGTAGCCAGGCGGTGGCAACCTGGTTCTTTACCTCTTGGAATTATGTTAATTTATAGACTGTTAATTTTCCCAGTGCCGCTGCTCCGGCGTGTAGCGGGGAGTGCTTTACCTTCAGTGCACTTGGTTTTAGAAATACGAGCAGGAGCTTTGGAAAAATCCAGTTTTAATGGGAAAGCCTCTTGGGAATAAGGAGCCAAAATAATATACTTACGGCGGCGGATGCGAAGTAGGAGGGAAAAAAATCGAGCGGTCGGGTGCAGCTCAGGCTCCTGGGATGTCTTTGCTTCTGGGGGAGAGCGTGCGAGGGAGCGGTTCAAAGCGTTCGCCGTCGCGCCACGGCTTGGGATGGTAAACGAGCGTATGGTGCTCGTTAAACCGCTGGGCAGGTAAAAGCGAGCAGCAAACCTTTGAGGGCGAGCTGGGGTGACAGCYGTGTGACAAACCTGGCTGTGATCGTTACCCCGGGCACTGTTCGGGTCTTAAGTCACCGGGRGCGGAAAACCGGGGCTTTCGCTAACGAGTGCGCGTCCGTCTCGTTTCTGTCACTGCTTCCAATTACCGGCGCCAGTTATTTCTGTTCCTGCGGACRCTCGGCAAGCAGGCTGTGGGGACGGACCAGCCCGCCAGCGTCGCTAACTGGTCTTCCGTTGCTTCCAGATTACGGAAAAGTGTGGTACTGGTACGGTCTTTTTGGTGGAAGAATCTGAATAAGCACATTTTGAACGCTTGGACAGACATTCAAAAGCAAAAATGGTAAGGATCGGGAGGTTTCGGGCTCGCGAGATAAATACCTGTGTTTCGGCTCGTGCTAAAATTGCTTCAAAATCCCTTTTCAGCGACCAATGCGTATCTTTGTGAACGACGACCGCCACGTGATGGCCAAACATTCGGCCGTTTACCCGACGCAGGAGGAGCTGGAGGCAGTTCAGAATATGGTGTCCCACACGGAGCGAGCGCTCAAAGCTGTGTCCGACTGGATCGATGAGCAAGAAAAAGTCAGCGGGGAGCAGCCAGAAACGGAGTCCATGGAGACAGCAGCCGAAGAAGAAAACAAGGAAGGAGGGTAAGGAACGTCACCGAGCGCGTGCCTGTAACGGGCGCTGTCGGAGGTAGTAGCGCCATCTTAGATGAGTAAAAATCCGCTGGCTGAAGTTGGAAAAGTTGTTTTCCCTGGCTGTGGAATTAAGAGGAATTAACTAAGSGGGGGTTGAAGCCACTTGTAGTAAAGCCGTGGTGACTGCGCCCTGTGTGTCCGCAGGGATCAGAAGGCCGCGGAGCAGCTGACTCGGACCCTGCGCGGAGTGATGCGCGTGGGGCTGGTAGCGAAAGGCCTGTTACTGAAGGGGGACTTGGATCTCGAGCTCGTTCTTTTGTGCAAAGATAAACCCACCACAGATCTCCTGGAGAAAGTAGCCGACAATCTTGGCGTACAGCTTGCTGTGAGTAAAAACCTCAACGTTTGCGCGTGCTCGTTACAGAGCGAGCGACGTAGATTTTACGTGGTTAAAAAGACACCGATGACGTTTGTTTTGGTGCCCTTTTTCTCTCTTGGAAAAGTAATTTTCATAGGCGTGCGGCGTTATTCTGGGATTGCCTTCTTAAACGAACTTCTCTTCATTAGCTGAAGTTTTGTTTACAGACCTTGCTGTTTGTTGGAAAAGGATGTYGCAAATCACTCAGAAATGAATTAGGCGATTGCTAAGCGGTGAAATTCTGTTGCAGGCTATTACCGAAGACAAATACGAAATAATCCAGTCGGTTGGTGACGCTGCAATTGTAATTAAGAACACAAAAGAGCCGCCGCTGACGCTGACCATCCACTTGACGTCGCCCGTAGTCAGAGAAGAAATGGAAAAGCAGTTAGCTGGAGGTATGGGAGACTGAAAACGGCCGACAGTCGGTTGGAAACCCGTACATTGCCGTTGCTAATTCACTGTTAAAGCGTGCTCTTCAGTTTCAGCCGAAGCGGCAACAATTATTTTTGTGCAAATACAAAATTCCGTAAGACAACGCCAAGCTCACGAGATCACGGTTGCGGTTTATTCGGACTGAGCTTCCGAAACTGAGTAGCACCTTTCAGATGAGATTTTGCTCCTTTTTTTTTTTTTTATCCTTTTTTTTTTTTACTTGGGCCTTTAGTTCACTAATACGTCATCTTGTTGTATTAATCTTGTTTTGTACCTAGCCATGTAAGTGGCCTGCACAGTGACATAAAAATAGAAACCAGATGCGTTTTAAAAAAAAAAAAAAATCTCGAAGGCTTCTTGTTAAATGACTTGCATGTACATGAAATTGGATGTTCCGCACCGTGTGTGTTGCAGCAAGAATGATAGGTGCTCTGGGTCTCCTCGATTGGCTGTTTCATCAGCTAAAGTTCAGAATTCCGGAAAGTGATGCAGAGTTTTGGATAAAGTTAGCTTCTCCATTCGCTCTCAGATTCCCTTTGGAATAAGAATTGACGGGCGTTTTTTTTGCGCTTGGATTACGATGGGTTCTGTGTCGTAGGCACCGGGCTGTCGAATTGGCGGGTTTCAAACGCTCGCTCCGTGCACTAGCCTTATCTAAAACCCTGGTCTTCAGAAACTTTGAGCTTTTTCAAACCATATCTTCAATTTTGCTGCAGCACAGACTGGAAAATATCTTTGTGCTCTATTGACTGTCTATGGTTTTGATATCTGACCTCGTCTACCAAGCCTTCTAGTTTGTCAATTTTAGGGACGCTGGACCTTTGACCAACAGGACGCTCTCTGTCACGGGTTGGGGCCAGGGCAGTCAAGCCTTACGGGCGGAGGGGGTTCCCTCGATCCTCGCAAACCTTCTCCCCCCCACTCCCCCGCTAAAGCTACGCTCTGACCGCAGAGCGGGGGTCTTCTTTTAAATTTCCCTCTCTTACCTATTACCGGCCTCGTACGCTACCACGTCATTCCAGTCGTAAAGGATTCCTGGCCTCTCCCACCGAGCTTCACGCCCCGTCTCCTCGCAGAATAGATTTCGGCCCGTCCCTGTTGATTGAACTTCCCCCTCCCCAACCCCCTTTTCTGCAGTTTTAATTTCTAAGCGAGGCCGCTAGGCGAGCGCACTGCAGACCGTCCGTCCCGGTGCAGGATCTAGCTCAGGATCTTTTGGGAGCCTCAGCTGCCCGTTAGGAAGCTGCCTCATCCCCTCTCCGCCTGACAGAACCCCCTTGGTCAAACTGTGCCTTGTCTTCTTATTCCATCCACGAATAGAAACGCTATCAGTCACCGACTCCCCGGACGTTCTGGACAGGCAGAAATGCCTTGCTGCCTTGGCGTCACTGCGACACGCCAAGTGGTTCCAGGTTTGCATTTTGTTCTTATATTTGTCTTTAAGTAGAAAATTTGTAAACTATTAAGGGGCTAACTGTATTTTTTTGTTTGTTTGTTTGTTTTTTATTTAAAATATTTAACGTCGGATGGTAGTTAGGCGTGCTGAACTTAGCGCCTGTCAACGGTACAGTTGCTAAAGAGGCACTTAAGCGAATTAAACGTTCGGAAGGAACCTTTTTTAGAGTAGATGCGTAGCTGCTGCTTTGTGTTAAGAGTAATGTTGCCTTTGTACACTACAGTTATCGTCRTAAGTTATAAAATGGTAACGCGAAATACTGTTTACCCTTGCCAAAGTAGCACCGCAAAAATGAATGTCTGCGAATGAGCAGTTTTGGTGTTTTTGTTGAATGCGTGTCTGCTTTTGAT
This sequence comes from Oceanodroma leucorhoa, assembly GCA_030449065.1. Lineage (NCBI taxonomy): Eukaryota > Metazoa > Chordata > Aves > Procellariiformes > Oceanodroma > Oceanodroma leucorhoa. The sequence goes on along the minus strand of JASVER010000359.1, from coordinate 15,686 downwards.
TCTTACCCTAGGCCAGGGCGAACGGGCTGAAGTCGTGCGTCATAGTGATACGAGTGCTGCGAGATCTCTGTACTCGGGTTCCTACTTGGGCRCCACTGAGAGGATGGGTAATTTTCCTTTCTTTGTTTCGTTTTTGGGGTTTTGGTACCGCTTCTCCAAGCCGGTGTTCAGCTCTCTTCGGTCCGCACGCGTTCCGTAAGTTAGGGCTGTACGCGTACAGACAAAAGTTGCTGCCCTTAAAAGACGCGTGCCAAATGTCTACGGCGCGACTCGTTTTACCGATTTAACGGTTTTCTGCAGCGTGAATCGTTTGATGGTTTGCGAGTTCGAAGCAGCTTCTAGCCGCCGGCGCAGCGCAAGCGCCTACCTTTGCTCCTCTCACTTTCCCAAACTGTCTTTCCAGCCCCTAGAGCTGCTGTGTGAGAAATCTATTGGAACTGCTAACAGACCCATGGGCGCTGGCGAGGCTCTGAGGAGAGTTCTTGAATGCCTTGCCTCGGGAATCGTTATGCCAGGTTAGGTGGTTCTCTGCATTTCCATTTCAAAGCGAAGCCGAGGTGAAACGCGGTCGAAGCTTCGAGGCGCGGTTCCGTTCCCTTGTTCCGCGGGCGGGCGGCCGAGGCTCGGAGCTCGGGAAGCCCCCGGCCTGCGCGGGTACTCCGGTACCTTGCTGTAACTTAGGGCACGTGTCTTCAAAGCTACGGACCCATGACCTTAAACCCCTGTAGGGAGAGGTACCAGTTCCTACAAGCGTAAAATTGGTTCCCTGAGTGGTCGTGAGCAGCTTCGCTGCTAATTGTACGTGTAAAATAGCCCAGACGAGTTTCAGAATGTTGGACATTGGATGGATCATGTCGGTCCGTGTTCTTCGAGAGATGAGTGTTGATTGATGCCAAGGGAATACTTAGTTTAGTTTCTTTAGAAAACACCAGGATAATTCTCTGCATATCTTCCTTGTTTCCTGCCTTCAGATGGTTCTGGTATTTATGATCCTTGTGAAAAAGAAGCCACTGATGCTATTGGGCATCTAGACAGACAACAAAGGGAAGATATCACACAGAGTGCTCAGGTATAGTTTTGACTACAGATGTTACGAAAACTTAATCAGTTCAACTGACTCTGAACTTCCATATTGGTTAATGGTAGTCTAGTAACCTCACGGAGGTCGGTGTTAACTTTTTTAATCTCTAGTCAAGTAAAAGAAATACAAATGGGTCCCACACCAATAAGGAATTTGTAGCTTGGCCAACCAGAAGCAAAGTATCAGGTTTTAAATAGTGACTTGCTACCGTGACCCGTATTTTGGGTTGAACCTCAAAAATTCAGAGAGTCCTATTTAAACTGATGAGGATTTCTGTGTAGGGGTGGGTAGAATGTTCCTGTCTGAAACTGTGCAGGGAACAGAGATTGGTGTAGCCGCTCGCGCGTCCCAGTAACACACGTTTAATCTTTCTAGCATGCTCTGAGACTTGCCGCTTTTGGCCAGCTTCACAAAGTCTTGGGGATGGATCCCCTACCTTCCAAAATGCCCAAGAAACCAAAGAACGAAAACCCCGTTGACTATACTGGTAGGTACTTGGGCGGAAAACCCCCACAAACCACATTTCTAAGGCTTTTTGCTGCTGTTGTTGCTGGAAACCGGAATACTTAGGTTGTTTTTTCTTTTATAATTGTTGCAGTCCAGATTCCTCCCAGTACGACGTACGCTGTCACCCCAATGAAGCGTCCGATGGAGGAGGACGGAGAGGAGAAATCTCCCAGCAAAAAGAAAAAGAAGATTCAGAAAAAAGGTATTGAGTTAACAAGAGGTAGGTACAAATGGCTACCCGAGAGCTGTTCTCGGGCTGAGGCGGGGGGCAGGTTGCGGAAGAAAGCGTTTGGTCTTGGGCGATGCCGTAAATGGGAGTTAGGGGGCACGTGAATTTAAAAAAGAAAACGCTTAACGCTGTGAGATTTTTACTTGGTATAACTTAAATTCTCGCGAGGAGGAAAATGCGGATCAGAACTTGTCTGAAATCAGTTGTGCTTCTTTGAAAGAGATGACAAACTTTTTTTGTTKTTTGTTTGGTTTTTTTTCTCTGTGCAGAGGAAAAACTCGAACCTCCCCAGGCCATGAACGCACTGATGAAACTAAACCAGCTCAAACCTGGGCTCCAGTACAAACTCGTCTCGCAGACGGGTCCCGTTCACGCTCCTATCTTTACGATGTCGGTGGAAATCGATGGCAGCACGTTCGAGGCGTCGGGACCCTCCAAAAAGACGGCCAAGTTGCACGTGGCAGTGAAGGTAAGAGCCGCGGGCGCCCGGTCCTGCCAGAGGGCTCGCGTTAGGAGGCAGTTTGGTTGCTGACCTCTCAAAGCTGAAAAGGGGCAACCAGACTGACGGCGACGACGACCGCGTACGARAAGCGCGATGAACCCTTCAGGGCGGAGAGGGGCGAAGTTAAACGCCAGGACGGTGTAGTCTCTTGTGCGTGAAGTCTCAGGGCAGAGAACTTCCTACCTCCCGGGTCTCGAMGCGCCTGTGGGATTTGGGGAGTGCCTAGCACTTGAGCAGGATTCATAGACGGAGTCTTGAGCGGCCTTCTCGAGTATTTACCCCAAAAGGAAGGGGTAGGGCAGGTGGGAGCCGGAGGTTCTTTGAGGTACGCGCTGYTGAGTAATCTCCAACTCTCCTTACCCTAGGTGTTGCAAGATATGGGTTTACCCACAGGAGTGGAAGGCAAAGAATCTGGGAAAGGAGACGAATCAGCGGAGGAAACGGAACAGAAACCGGTCGTCGTCGCTCCTCCTCCCGTAGTAGAAACTGTCTCGACGCCCACGGCTGCTTCTCCTCCTGCAGATCAAACCCCAGAGGTGAGCGCAGTCGCAGAGGGGGAARCGGGCCGCTCGGATTCTTTGGGACGATGTGGTAGGACATCATCGGAAGCGCCTTTTAGCAGCGGGTTGCTGTAACGTACCGTACAGTTACGTTACTGTGACGAGACGATTTAAGAGGTGGAAGCCTCAGGCAAGCTTATTCCAAACTTACCTTCTTTCAGATATTTTCCAAAGTACGTGTTTTGGAAGCAACTTCAGGTCCGTYAGGGTTTTTTCTCCGAGTTTCATGACTGCTTCTCTGCTTCCAGAATGTGAAACAACAGGGACCAATTCTGACGAAGCATGGCAAGAATCCCGTCATGGAGCTCAACGAGAAACGGCGCGGGCTGAAATACGAACTGATCTCGGAAACGGGCGGCAGCCACGACAAGCGCTTTGTCATGGAGGTGAGGTGACTTCTGGTCCCCTCTCTGTCGCCGACATCCCAACTCTGATAYCTGTAACTTCAGAGCCTCAGTGAGAATTTACGGTCATAAAATCGCAGGACGGTTTGGGTTGGAAGGGACCGTTAACGATCATCTAATGGGCAGGGACGTTTCCACTAGATCAGGTTGCTCAAAGCCCGTCCAACCTGACCTTGAACGCTTCCAACTTCTGGAATTGTCAGCGGGCACCATAAAAAATGATTYGTTTTACCGCGCGGCAGCTTCTCGTCCTGCCCTTTACACTTACGTGCGRTGGTTTAATCCCTTTCAAAGGTGGAGGTTGACGGGCAGAAATTCCAAGGAGCTGGTTCGAATAAAAAGGTGGCAAAAGCCTACGCTGCTCTGGCSGCGCTAGAGAAGTTGTTTCCGGATGCTCCTGTTGCCATTGAGCAGAACAAGAAGAAGAGAGCCCCCGTGCCGGCTCGGGGAGGGCCCAAGTTTGCAGTAAAAGTAAGTAAATTCACAACTCGGTGACTCTCTGGTGCCGCTAACCGTTCGGTAGTACCGTTGTCTCCTGCTCTACGCTTTTAATCCCTTTTTGGGAGGGGAAGTAATTCAAGGTGTGGAGGGAAACCAGGATCTGCTGACGGCCGTTGGGCTGGAAAGCGGAAATACCATCARGTTTGACGGAAAACAGCCTCTGTTTTCTGGAGGTGACCCTTCTTTGGYACCCACCCCCACGGCTTTTGGCGTAGCCCCTCTCCCTTTCGAGGCAGACGGGTGCCTGAGGTGTTGGAGAGCCCCCGACGCCCCTTTGGGAGGTTTGTTTTCCCCTCGGAGGCCAGGCCGCGGCGTTCGGAAGCTGCCTGACGGGGGGGGTCTCTCTTCCCTCAGCAGCACAACCCGGGTTTCGGAATGGGAGGCCCCATGCACAACGAGGTGCCCCCCCCGCCCAACATGCGCGGGCGCGGAAGAGGCGGCAACATCCGAGGCCGCGGCAGAGGCCGGGGTGGATTCGGCGGCAACCACGGCGGCTACATGAACGCAGGTGAGAGACGCCTGCGCCTCGTCCTGGCTCTTCCCRCGCTAAACGTACCCCAAACTACCCAAACCCCGGCCGGCGAATTCATCCCCCCCGGCGTTTTGTCGTGTCTCATGGCGTGACGGGAAGTACGAGGCCTTTCCCTTTTATTTAACCGCCTCCTTCTCACCTAGGTGCTGGGTACGGGAGCTACGGTTACGGAGGAAATTCCGCGACGGCGGGCTATAGTAAGTGGTTTTTCGTCTTAAATCTTGCCACGCGTCGATCTGCCGGGGGTGCGGAACTCGGACTGGGCTGCGCCGCGCGGTGACGCGCTTAAGCTGAAGCCCTCTTAAGGGGTTCTCTTTTTTTGGTCGAGGAGTAATGAAAGATGGCTCGTGTACTCGTTTAAAAGYTAAAGCGCGAATCCAGGCGACTTCACGTTTCCTCTAAAACTGTGAATATTTTAAATTTCTCTGCTTTAAGCCACGTGAAGCTATCGGCCACACTTTTGAATGTGATTTTCCCGAAAATACCCAGCGATTGGTCTTGAGAAGAAGCCTTCATTGGGGGGTGACAGGAGCAGAGAAATCTAAAACATGACTTTCAAATGTGGCGCATTTGGCCATCTTCAAAAGAATTCTAATTTTTTTTCTCTGCTCTGTCTCCCCCTTTTGTAGGTGACTTTTTCACAGACTGCTACGGCTATCATGATTTTGGGTCTTCCTAGATCATCTAAAAGTATTGCACAAAAAACAGCTTTTTACTCCAATTTTCTCGAACTCCAAAACCCAAAGTGTTCGTGCCGTGTCCCTGTGCTTCACTGGGTTTCTCAACAGTGGCTTTTCACCGCAGCTTGTCTGAAACTCTCTTAGCCTGCAGAACTTGAGACAGTGGCAGTTTTTATTGTGATTTGCCTTTGAACTTGGTTGTATCGATGTACACGACAGGGGGAAACCGATTATCCGAGAAYGTGTTTGTGCACCTTGCACAAATTTCCAAGCCGGCTCCGTTCAGCGTAAAGGCAAAAAAGCCCATCTTTGCTTTTTATGGAAAGCATTACTTTATTTTTAAGGAACTGAAGTGTTTTAATCTACCTTTGTCTTAATTTACAGCAGGTTTTGTACARAATTTTGAGCCTTTTAATAAATCCCAGCAATTGGGTACGCGCCTCTCGATATTGGGAAGACTTTTCAACATCTCTGAACGTAGTACGGCCCCAGCTTTCTGAGCATGCGAAATGTTGACCTGTACGTGGAATCGTGTGTGCTAAAATTTAACCCCACATCCTTTGTAACACGCTGGTGGATTAACGCGGAGGGACGTGACTTATTGTGGCTGGTAGCTAGTGTACTTTCAAAGGTATTGTAATTGTGCTTCCGATCCTGATCCAATAAATATCCAGGCATTAGGGGGTAGCCTAAACGTGTTAGTGACTTGGGGGAAAACGCGTGGATTCCGTCGTTAACGCGCCGACGGGCTTTCTCCAGCCAAGCATAAAGGGCCTAACGCGCTTCACGGCAAAGCCCCGCTGCAAAAACCCTCCTCGCCCTAAAAAAAAAGCACTTAAGCGCCTGGAGAATTAAATCCCACCGGAATCGGGAAGTGCGGGAAATTTCGCCGTCGGCCAGGCGAGACCCGAGTCTCTGAATTCCAAGCGTTTGGTCCTTTATTCTTGCGACGGTGTTTGTTTTCAAAACTGTTATTTTGTTTGTCACTGTTTTTAGCTGCGAAGCCCGCGCCGTTGCATTGGTTTGACTTGTGAGGCTCAACAACGTCTGAGTTAACTCAGGGATTAAAGTAGCTAAACAGAAACAAAGCAAACCCAAAAACCTCTGACCTACGAAGCACCGGGTTTAAAAAAAAAAAAAAAATAGTAACGCATGCCCTATTTTTTTTTTTTTTTAGAAAGCTATTGTTTGAGATAGTGACTTTTTGTACGAGGGGGTAGGTCCTGTCCCGAATGAGGTGGAAAAACTGCCGGTTTTTAAGCGACGACACGTTAGAGTAACAGCTTGTGTGCCGGATATTTCTATTCCTTAGCTGTGATTTGGGGAAAGTCGAAAATACTCCGACGTCAAACAGCATTAAAACTTCATAGTTAAATACGAAGCGTCGGCATAAAATGGAAATTCCGGAAATATTGACTTGGGAGAGACCAACTTCCAGCATCTGCGGCTTGAACTTCCGCGGTGCCAGGCGTGAGCCCTCGCTCCGGAGGAGTCCCCGTGCTCGGACCACAGACGGGGGTTTTAATCCAAGCGACGGAGCGAGGTGTCTCTCCTTCGGCAGAGGAATATTTTCCTACAACCGTGGTGTTCTTGGCTGSCGAGAAACCCATGGCAGAACCTCGTTTCTGTGCAGCTAAATCCTGATCTTCTGCGGAAGAGGGAAAAAAAAAAAAGAATCTTGCGTAGTGCGTAGACGGGAATCGATTAAACAAGCAAAAAAGGAAAAGCTGGGTGCCCTGGAGAGCCGCGGCTCTTCGCAAACACACCGAATTTAGGAGCTGAGCTGGGGTTCGCCTTCACCACGAGTCGTCCTGGTCGTTTCCCAGGGAATTGCGGAAGCAAAGGGCACGAGATTTTACTTTTTGTCTCCTTTTTAACGRAATTCCTCCCCCCTCGCCTCCCTTTCAGAGGAGGGGCGAGCAAATCTTTCCCTCTTTTAGAGGCGYAGCTCCGTTCCCCGAGCCTGCGCGCCGTTGCGCACACTGGTGCAGGTTTTTAGCTGGATTCTGGTGGCTTTTATTCCTTGAAAATTAGTTTAGTTTCGAATACAACAAACCTGACCGTAGAGTSAGTCTCCTCACACCAAGCCCGACGCGAAGAACTCCCCAAAGTTCAATTGGCGGCGGTTGGGCAGGAGAAGAATCGCTCGAAGAGCTTGCCTGTAGTACTTTTGATAAATAAAATTAAACCCCGACTAACTCCCGCCCGTGTACGGTGCTGCCGCGCCCCGGCTCTCCGGGGCGTTTTGATCCCTTCCAGGCTTGCGGTAACCGCGGATCCCAGAGGTCATACCCGAATTCCGAGGTAAATAGGATGAGCTGGGCACCCACGTCTTTAACTGCCGTTGGATCCGGACGGACGGCTCGCTGCGGTAGCGCCATCCGCCTGGATGTCGACGTAATTCCTCGTTACCGGGACGAGGTTCTTCCTCGTCGCTGCGTCTCGAGGCCGAGTGTCCGCTGACTTGCCTCGGATGTAGTTCGAGCACCAGATTTTCGATCTTTTGTAATAACTTGGTTATTGTAACGCATTAAAGGAACTGTCGCCGCCCTCAGCTTAGTGGGAAACGTTGGGGCCGTACTGGAATTAAAGCTGTGGGAGAACTGGCCGGGCGTCGTTCCCCGAGGTTTCGGGGTGTCCGGGCCGCGGTACGACGTCGATGTATTTCACAATTCCCTCTCCGCTTACACGAACAAGACGTTTCGCCTCTCGGCCTCCTGGGCGGTTTCTTAAGCCTTTCGCCGGCAAACCCGCTCCTAAACCTTCACGAGGGTAAAACCTCGTCGTCCTACGAGCCTCGACCTTTAAAATAGCGCCTGCCCCCACCCCCCCTCCCCAAAAAACCGCTGCCGGGGCTGACGCTCTTCTCTCTGTTTAGGCCAGTTCTACAGCAACGGCGGCCACTCCAACTCGGGGAGCGGCGGCGGAGGCGGCGGCGGCTCCTCCGGCTACGGCGGCTCCTACTACCAGGGCGGCGATAACTACAACTCGCCCGTTCCCCCGAAACACGGCGGAAAGAAACAGCAGCACGGAGGCCAGCAAAAACCTTCCTACGGCTCGGGCTACCAGTCCCACCAGGGCCAGCAGCAGCAGTCCTACAACCAAAACCAGTACAGTAACTACGGCCCGCCGCAGGGCAAACAGAAAGGCTACAACCACGGCCAAGGCAACTACTCCTCCTACTCCAACTCCTACAACTCGCCTGGCGGCGGAGGCTCCGATTACAACTACGAGAGCAAATTCAGTGAGTGCCGGCTGCGGGGAGCGAAATTCCGAGAAGCGGGGAACGCGCGCTCCGCGGGCGCCCGGTCCTACGCGAGGGAATAACTTCGGCCCGTAGCGCTGGGAGGAGGGGGAACGGTTTGGAACTCAAAGCGGGGAGATTCGGAGCAGCTCKGGGGGGAGAAATCCTTTACGCTGAGGGCGCCCAGACCCTGCCGCAGGTTGCCYGGGGAGGTGGGGGGTGCCCCGGCCCCGGAAACCTTCAGGGTGGGGTTGGAYGGGGCGAAGGTGTCCCTGCTCGTGGGCTGGGGRGGCTTTGGGGTCCCTTCCCACCCAAACCGGCCCGCGATTCCATGAACTCGGAGGGCTTAAAACGCTCTGGTTTAGTTGGATGAGATCAAGCGGCCGGGAAACCTGCCGGGCTCTGGTCTCTACCCCCCCAGGAGCTGCCCTTGTGGTTTGGAGGACGAAGGCGGAGTTGCCCCCTCCGCTCCCAGTTACCGTCTCACGCTCCAGTCTTTGCTTCCCGCCTCGGGCGGGGGAGYGCTCGGGATCCGCWSGCTCCCCGGCGCGGATCGTCCGCGCGAGCGCTGGGCAGATCCCGCCGCTGCCCCCACGGCCGGACCTCGGCGTGAAGCTTTTAGCAGCCCGGGAAGAGGGAGAATCATCCTCCCTTTCGCCGCTAACCGCGGACCGAACCTCTGGCTGGCTGCGGCGGAGGCGGAGGTGCCGCCGGGGAGACGGGCCGCCCTCACCGAACGCTCTTCCTTCCAGGTTACGGCGGCAACAGCGGCCGCGGAGGAGGGGGAAATAACTACTCGGGAGGTGCCTCCTACAACACCGGGTCCCACGGTGGCTATGGGGGAGGATCTGGGGGCGGAGGGTCCTCGTACCAAGGTAAGCAAGGTCAGTATACGACACTTCCCGATACGTTTTTCCGCGCCGGGGCGCCGCGTCTTTACATCCGCGCCCGCTCTCGCCTGGCGGCGCCTCCCCCGTCGGAGTAAAAGCTCCGATTCTGCATTAAAATAGTTTTTTTTCACGCCGCCATCGTCACCGAGCTTCTCTCTCCCTTCYCCCCCCCCCCCTCCGCAGGTGGATATTCCTCGCAGTCCAACTACAACTCCCCCGGCTCAGGCCAAAATTACAGCGGCCCCCCCAGCTCCTACCAAGCGTCCCAAGGCGGCTACGGCAGGAACGACCACAGCATGAATTACCAGTACAGATAAAGCCGCCCCCTCCGCCGCCGGCGCGGAGCTTTCTTACCTCCCGCGCTCGTCCACCCTTTGAATATTCAGTTTTATGGCATCACGGTAAACACGTTAAAAAAAAAAAAACAAAAAAAACAAAAAAAAAAACAACCCTTGCCCCCCCCGTTTCCATGTTGCAGTGCTCTTTGTGATACCGGTCACTAATGGTTGAGTACCTGTAATTCCATACTTAGCTGTATTTTGGGCATCTCTGTATTTAATGGTTTGTTAGTTGCCATTACAACTTTGTCTAAATAGGATTTTTTTTTTTTTTTTTTTTTTTTTTTTTTTTAATACAATTTCGGTATCCTTTTTTTATTTAAAAATTGACGTGGACGTGTGAACACAGTNTTTTTTTTTTTTTTTTTTTTTTTGAGTTAATACAATTTCGGTATCCTTTTTCTATTTAAAAATTGACGTGGACGTGTGAACACAGTATGGCTTTAAATAGATAAGGGATATGTCATCTGTTAATGCTTTTGTGAAGTGAGTTAAACGAGCTTTCTGTATTTTAATGCTTTAGTGTTTCAGTTTTATAAGTGAAGATTTTATTTTAAAAACCAGTGGGAAAGAGTGGGTTTTGTATGCCTGAATCCCTCAGGCAGTACATCTGGAGTAAGCTGAATGTAGACGAATAAACACAAAACTCTCGACATCTCGGTCTCCAGACGTGTCGTTCCACGGTGCGCGCCGGGGCAGCAGCCTCCCGCCTCCTAAAAAAACCCTAAAATCGGGATATTCTCCGCTTTCTGCAGTTTTAATGACCTTAAACTCTTGGTTTTGAGCCTAAACCCCCCARGGGCTTTGGCCAGGAGGAGATGACGGACTTCCAGGAGAGCCCGAGCCGACCGGCGGAGCAAGCAGGGCTGGCGGCAGCCTTGGTAAGACCAAATTATTGCCTCTGCCGGCRATTAACCCCCCGCGCCGGGGGTGACGGCGGCTCCCCGGCCGTGCCGCGCGTTGGGCGGAGGTGCCGAATTCCTGGCACCGGGCGGGGCGTTGGAGGAAGAACCTTTGAATCTGGCCAGAGGGGTTTTTTCAGCCACCGACCGCGGCCAGCGCCGGTGAGGACTTCCTGGTGTAGATAACGCCTGCAGCTCCTTGGTGATGCCGCGGCACTGCCGGCAACTCGGGGCATTCCTTGGAACCGTGATAAAACTCAACTGCCGATAGCAGCTTGGGGCTACTGGCCTTTCCGGGAAAAGGGGGAGCCGTGTTCGCCCRGCGGGGAACGCGCGGCTCCTGCTCCCAAATATTCCGGCACCTCTCGGGTGCGGGCGGCCGCCAGATTGCATCTCTTCGACCAAAGACGGGGTTTGAGCTATAAAATTGCACCTTTTCCAACAAAAATAACACCGGAGCTGCCTCTTCAGCTCTAAGCAGTGCCGGAAACAGCCGGAGCCTTGTCGGTCGTTGCGCCGGTGCCGTTCTGCCGCGTGCCTCTTGCACGTGTGGAAACGTGCCCCCTCCGGCGCGGCACGTGAAATAAATCCGTTTACTTTGAATAAACTTTGCCCGTCTGCGGCAGAGCCGGGCCCGAGCGCGGCCCGGTAACGCCCCGCTGGTGCCCGTCCTGCCRCCGGCGGCCGGGCCAAGTTGAGCCAACAGCCAAAGCGAAGGCCGGGGCCCGGAGCCGGCGTTTTGGGGGACGGCGGCCCCTTCCCGGAGGAGCTCATCTCGCTCCTCCACCGGCGTTCCGGGATGGTGCCGCTTTGCGGCGGCAGGACGGGAGGGGATGGCAGGGGGTTCGTGCCGGCGGGCGAGGTTTTGGCTACGGGGGCGGCCCCCGTGTCCGGCAGAGCCCGTGGCGGCCGGCTCCGGGGGGGCCCGCCGCCGGCCGAGGCCGAGCCCGTCGGTGACGGYGACGGCACCTCTGGGGTGACGGATTTAATGAGTGATGAACCGAGCGCGAAGGGGGAGTGACGTTGAACCCGGGGAGGAGGGGGGGGGGGAGGGGACTTCAGGTCTGCATTTTCGGATTACCCTTCTCTGATTTGATTGGCAATTAATTAATTTCCCCCAGGTCAAATCTGTTTCGCCCGTGACGGTAATTTGCCGAGCGACCTCCCTGCCCGGACCCACCCGCCTTGCGGCGTGTCCCCCCCCGCCCCGGTGAGGAGGGTGGTGAGCGAGCGGCTGGGTGGGCGCCCGGCAGCCAGCCAAGGTCAGCCCACCGCGGCGCGGGGCCGGCGCCGGCGCGGAGGAGGCGGTTGGCAAATCGCGCCGGCGGGCACCAGCCCTTTTGTTACAAACGTGGGCCGTAACTTCACGCGGGCGCAGCTTTACCGCCGGCGGGGTCCCCCGCCACCGAGCCCGGCGGGGTCAGTGCAAAAAAATCAATAATAATGATAACGATATTAATAATAATAATAATAATAATAATAATAATAATATCAGTAAAGTGGAGTAGCTGGTCCCGCGAGCGAAGCCCTCAGCCCCGGCTGCGCAAACCAGCTGGCGGCTCAGTTTTGGGGGGGGAAAACCCCGGTGGGGCCGGGGGCGGCGGAGGGGGGTCCCCAAAAGACCTGAGGTTTGGAGAMGGCCCCGAGCGGCTGCTCGAGAGCCGGAGACTGGCCAGAAAGTCAACGGAGAGGGCGAAGCCGGCGGGTCCCGGCACAGGGAGGGGACGCTGGTACCCGCCGCCGGGAAGGCGGGATGCTCCGGTGCCCGGCAGCCCCGGCGCGGCTCGGCCCTCCGGCCGCGGCTAGTGCTGGCACGTCACCTCCGCCTCCTGGAAGTGGGGCCAGACCTTCAGCAGCTCCTGGGGCTGGTAGTGGTGGACCATCACCAGCCGGGAGAACCGGCACTTGTCGTACTCCACCCGGTACATGTGGAAGACGCCCCAAGGGCTGTCGGTGACGCCGATGCCCAGCGCGTGCAGGCAGATGCCCATGAAGGCGTCCTCCATGTTGATGATGGGCAAAGTTTGGGCGACGCCGTAGATTTTGCCGGCCAAATCCCCGGAGAGAACGTAACCGGGTCCGCCGCAGTAGGGCGGGTAGGTGTCGTTGGGGTAGACCTCGCGGGGCACGTACCACTTGTAGGCCTTGCTGCGCAGCGGCCCCGTGTTGCGGTAGACGTAACCCGTCATGAAGTTCTTCTTGGGGGGCACCAGGAACCGCCGCACCAGGTAGCCCAGGTTGAGGAAGACGTCGCGGTCGGCCTTCACCACGTAGCTGGCGTTGGGGCAGTACTTGCTCACCCACTCCATGCCCATCAGCGTCTTCAACGTCAGGTTGTTGTAGGTGTCCAAGAAATCTTGCTGGAGGATGTCGCCGTGGAGAAGGTTCTCCTCCTCCAGCACCAGCTGCAGCGGCCGCCCGAACACCGGGTGGACGCCGGTGAGGAAGAGACGGAGGATGGAGACCCCCGGCACCGAGCTCTCGTTGCCCCAGGTTTGCCGGATGGCGTTCCTGCCGGCCGTGTCCCCCGGCTCCGTCACCACCAGCAGCACCAGGAAGGGCGTCCGGTCCCGGCACTTGTGGGGCTGGTTGAGGAGGAAGCGGTAGGGGTGGGGGTAGGGGGGCCGCAGCGGGTGCGGGGTGGGAGCCGGCTTGGCCGTGGCGTTGCCGTGGGAATCCGGTGCCCCTTGCCAGCGGAAACCCGCCCCGGGCGAGCGTCGTCGGTCAGCAGCGCCGGGGGCGGGGGCGGGGGGCTCCTCGGCGAGGCGCCGCCCCCGCAGCCCCAGCAGCGCCAGCCCCACCAGGCCGGGCAGCAGCAGGCGCAGGCTCCGGTGGCACCTCATGGCTCCGGCCACCGCCTGGGGGGCACCCGGCGCCTCAGAGCGATGGCGGGGCCAGCCAGCCGCTCGCCCGGCCCCCACCCAACCGCCCAGCACCCACCCAGCCGCTCGCCC
>JASVER010000358.1:35562-52800 GCA_030449065.1 Oceanodroma leucorhoa | reverse complement strand
ATTATTTATCCAAATGCATTATTATTTATCCCAACGCATTATTATTTATCCAAACTCATTATTATTCATTCCAACGCATGTTATATTACATATTATTATTATTATTATTATTATTATTATTATTATTATTATATTCTGAATAAGACACTCCTTCGAGCCGGCTGCTATTATTATTTATTCAAGGGAATTATTGTCACGACGAATAACGCGTTGATTCAAGAGCGAGGCGGAGGCGGCGGTTACGGAGCGGGAAACCCCTTCTCCCCGCGCTCCCTCCCCCGCGCCGGGATGTCCAACCCGACCGAAGGCTTCGCACAGCCGGCGSGTTTCATCCCAGCCGTCGTCGCTCGCCAACGTCTACGGTGGAGCCTCCTGGATGGCACGGCTGAGGTGAACCATAAACGGCGGCGGCGTTTTCATCCAAAATAGGCGTTTTTGGCAGTTTTTTAGCTGAAAAAAACCCTCTGCGGGTGCGGAAGGGGATGACCAGAAGATGGGAGAACCCGACGGGACTTCACCAAGGAGAAGGTCACCCAACTTGGTGAACTTCTAGGATGAAGCAGATGGCCTGGCAGACAAGGGGAGAGCGGTGGACAGCATCTGCCTGGGCTTCAGTAGGACCTTTGACACCATCTCCATCAGATTCTCCTGGAGAAGCTGATGGATGAGCAGAAGGTGAGGTAGGTCGAAGATTGGCCAGGCCCAAGGGGTGGGGATCAGTGGAGCAAAGTCTAGTTGGAGGCCAGGTGGACCCCAGGGGTCAATCCTGGGTCCAGTCCTGTCTAACATCTTCATTAATGATCTGGATGATGGGGGCAGATGACACCAAAGTGGGAGGAGYGGCCGATACCCCAGAGGGTCGTGCCACCGTCCAGAGGGACCTCAACAGGCTGGAGAAATGGGCTGACGGGAACCTGATGAAGTTCAACGAGGAGAAGTGGGAAGTCCTGCCCTTGGGGAGGAACAACCCGAGGCCACCCGGCTCGGCAGAGAAGGACCTGGGGGGTCTTGGTGGACACCAAGTTGACCATGAGGCAGCAAGGTGCCACGAAGAAGGTCGACGGTGTCCTGCATTAGACAAAGCGTTCTCAGCAGGTGGAGGGAGATGATCCTTCTCCTCTGCTCAGCGCCGACGACACACGTGGAGTGCTGGGTCCAGCGCTGGGCTCCCCAGTACGAGAGAGACATGGACATACTGGAAAGAGACCTTCTGGTGGCCTTTCAATATATAAAGAGGCTTGTAAGATGGAGAGAGACTTTTACCGGGGTCTGCGGCGACAGGACGAGGGGCAACAGCTTGAAACCGACAGAGAGGAGGGTTGGGTTGGACATGAGGAGATGTTGTACCATGAGGGTGGTGAGACACTGGAGCAGGTTGCCCGGAGAAGCCGTGGATGCTCCATCACGGGAAGCGTTCAAGGGCAGGTTGGACGGGGCTCGGAGCAACCTCATCTAGTGGGAGATGTCCCTGCCCATGGCAGGAGGTCGGACTGGGTGGTCTTTGAAGGTTCCTTCAACCCAAACCCTTCCATAATTCTATGGACAGTGCTTGGAGCAACCTCATCTAGTTGAAGATGTCCCGGCCCATGGCAGGAGGTCGGACTGGGTGGTCTTTGAAGGTCCCTTCAACCCAAACCCTTCCATAATTCTATGGACAGTGCTTGGAGCAACCTCATCTAGTTGAAGATGTCCCTGCCCATGGATCTCTGAAGGTCCTTCCAGCCCAAACACTCCTGTGATTCTATGACTCCACGGATGAGCAACCTGATCTAGCAGAAGACGTCCCTACCCATGGATCTTTGGAAGGGCCTTCCCAACCCAACCCATTCCATGATTCTACGATCAGGATTTGGCTACTAAACTTCCAGGAACGACCAAATAAACCCCGCAACGTGTCACCAAAGCAAAGGTGGAGACCCAAACGCTCCTCCAGCCCGGGSAAGGTGGTACCTGCCACCGCGCGCCGTTCCCGTCGGCAAAACGAAGATGGAACCGTGACTTAAATCGCAAAAATTAAGGAGGAGCAATTAAAACGCCGAACGTCGCTATTAGCGGCAGCATCCACTGCCCGGCCACGTCCCTCGGCTTCCGCTTGGAAAAGGGGAGGTGCTACAATTCGGCACGGGAGGGGAACCCGAAACGGCTGCCGGAAACACAAAAAAGCCAGTTATAAACCCAAATCGGATGGAAAGCCCGTCCCGGCAGCAAAGCCACTTCCGCTTGCAGAAGAGCCCAGCCCCCGCTCCTCACGGCGCGTCCCGCGCCACGGGAGCGAGCGGATCTGGCGCCGTAGGGGAAGTTTCTGCCTACGGGGGTATTTCGGGGAGACTCGAAACACCTTTTGTTTGGGGGAGGCTCGAAATACCTTTTTCGGGGAGACTCGAAACACCTTTTTTTGGGGGGAGGCTCGAAAAACATTTTTCAGGGAGACTCGAAACACCTTTTTTTTTGGGGGAGGCTCAAAATACCTTTTTCGGGGAGACTCGAAACACCTTTTTTTTTGGGGGGAGGCTCGAAATACCTTTTTCAGGGAGACTCGAAACACCTTTTTTTTGGGGGAGGCTCAAAATACCTTTTTCAGGGAGACTCGAAACACCTTTTTTTTGGGGGAGGCTCGAAATACCTTTTTTGGGGAGACTCGAAACACCTTTTTTTTGGGGGAGGCTCGAAATAACCTTTTTTGGGGAGACTCGAAACACCTTTTTTTTGGGGGGAGGCTCGAAATAACCTTTTTCGGAGAAACTCGAAACACCTTTTTTGGATGAGAGCAACAGGTTCTCCCCAATCCTTCAGCACCCCCCACGAGCGGGAGCGTCCGGACGGAGCTTTCTTTAACGCAGCGAGCGGAAAACGACGCTTCAGCCGTCGGACGTAGAAGGGAAACCGAGGAAGCTCCCGGTACGGCACCGCAGGGACCGGGGCTCGTTCCCGGAGGCCGAGGGCGTCGCTCCAGCCCCGTCCTCCCCGCCGAGGAGAGGAGGATTTCGTTCCGCTCCTTCCTGCCTGGCAGATCGTTGCGGGCGGCTCTCCCTTTGTTTCCAGTGGAAATTAATAACGCCTCTTAATTACCGTGATTGGTTTTGCAGCGGCGGGAGGCTGCGAGCAGGACGTCCGCTGCTCCCTGGGCCGCTTCCCCTCCTCCTCCTCCTCCTCCTCCTGCCGCCCCTCTTCCTCGCACGCGTATATGCGCCCGCGTTGTAATGTACGCGTATATATAGCGTACGTGGCTGTATAGATGTGTATAGAACGCAGGCCCGTGCACATCTGTGTGCGTATACGTTGTGCACGCGTGTATGTATAGTGTCTGTGTGCATATGCACATACGTGCAGAGAATGTGTGTATATGTATATATACACGTGTGTGTATATGTGCGTCCGTGTATATAACATGTATAAGATACACGTGCGTGTATATGTGCGTGTACATAATATGCGTGTGTGTATATAATATGCATGTGTGTATAATATGCGTGTGTGTATATAATATGCGTGTGTGTGCATCTGTACGGGTGTGTACATGCATATACGTGTGTGAAAATGTATGTATGTGTCTATATGTGTGCGTGCATATATGTACATGTATGTATATAATGTACGAGCATGCATATACGTGTGTATATATCGATGTGTCTATATAACGATGCACGTATATAACGGTGTGCATACATGTGTGTGCACGTATACATGTGTGTATACGTGTGCATGCATGGATGTGTGTACATAAGTGTGCGTATGTATATAAGTGTATGCATATATATAATGTGCGCGTACATAAACACGTGTGCATGTAGCGTGTATGTATATACGTGTGTATAAGTGTGCGTGCATAGTGTGCACACGTATGCGTGCATCTATGTATGTATATAGGGTGTGCATGTGTGCATGCGTATAACGTGTATGTATGYGTCAGGGTGTGATGTCTACGTGTCCGTATCTTTAACACGTGTGTRAGGGGCGTATATTTAACACGTGTGCACGTATATGTCTGCGCGCGTGACACGTGAGCGCCTGTGTGTGTGATACGCCTGTACGTACATAATGTTTGCATCCGTGTACGTATATAACGTGTGYATTGTATGTTCCTGTGTATATATATTTATATACATGTCTGCGTGTGTGCTTCCATCCCGCCGCAGCACCAGGCGTTTTCGTCCCCGTGGCCCACGCAACCACGACTTGGCTTCTCCATCCGCATCCAGGCGCTGGAGCCAAGATGTCCACCACGTCTGGGGGTGGGCAGGGCGCCCACCACGTGCCCGACGCCGCCACGTCACGCTCAGGGCCGCCTGGCTTTGACGGCCAACCGTCGGCCATCGGCACGCCAACCATCGGCACGCCAACCGTCGGCCATCGGCACGCCAACCATCGGCACGCCAACCATCGGCCATCGGCACGCCAACCGTCGGCCATCGGCACGCCAACCGTCGGCCATCGGCACGCCAACCGTCGGCCTTCAACGGGCGAAGGCCGGCCTTCGGCACGCCAACCGTTGGCCAAGAAGTCCAAAGACTACTCAAGCACACGGCACCTCGAACCGGCGGGCTCCTCCAAAACCAGTTTCACCCTCTCAAGAGCAGATCCACCATCGTGCYGAAGAGCGGCAGCGAATCCAGGCGGATTTAAGGCTGGTTTCGTAGAGCCGCGGCAGAGAAGAGCCTTGAGAAGAGCCGCCCAAGAGCGGCACCAGACAACAACTTAGACGTGTCCTCAACTTACCAGCATCTTCTCTGGTCGGACACATCCAGGTTCACCCCATTTCTTTAAACAACTTTGGGCCRATAATAGCGACTTTACTACATTGATCCACGTTAAAGAGAATTTASAAGGCCGCGTTCCAAAGCGCCCACGTTTCGGTTAATTGTACCTCAAAGGTTGTAAGTTCTGAGCGCGGAAAGAACTTTGTCAGAAGCGCGTCGTGAGGATAAAGTCGCCAGGGCCGAACGCCCGCGGTGGAAACGACGGCGGTGGTTTTGGTATAGGACCGCAAGTTCACGCAGTCCACGCCGGCGGCGAGTTAACGCACAATAAAAAAAAAAATAAACCGAAGAGATTCTGCGCTCACCCTGCTCCTCAAATCGATCAGTAAATACATGAAAAACACGCCAGGAACGCCACGGCGGGGGCTCCCGCCTTCGTTCGGCCTTTACGCCTGGCGGTACGTCCCGACCTCTCCCCCGCGAATCCCACAACCCAAGGGCAGAAAGCACCAGGCCTACCTTCGTCGTCCTCCTCAGGCTGCGCAGGATGTTCCTCCTCCTCGGATCTTCCCCGTCAGCCGTTTCGTAGGGGATAACGGCGTTATCGCCTTTATACCCTTGGGAAGTCTGGTCTTCCTCTTTTTTTCGAATGGGTCCCAGTTCATCGTCGCTCCCAACGCTGAAGCTGGTTCGGTAGCTAGCAAACCTGCCCAACCTGGTGCAGCGCGTCCGATACAGCACGGGCTTGCTAACGACCGACACTTTGCGGCCCCGCTCCAGGGAGCTGGTGTCCATCTCGCTGTCCGAGCCGTTGCCGCTACCGTTTGATTGGGTTTTGTTAATGTTTCGGATGGTGATGATCTTGCCCTGGGTGCTGTCGTGAGGCACGGAGTAGATGTTCTCCTCTTCGTTTCTGGGTTTGACCACGGCATCCATGGGCTCGGCGTAATCGGAAGGATCGAAGCAGTCGGTGGGCAACCAGCTACTAGAAGACACGGATTTCCTCTGCCCGTCCCGATGCCCCTGCTCCAAATACGCCAGGTCCCCCTTCGTAATGTCAAAATGCACGGGGGGCTTTGGTTTGACCGGAGGAGGTACTTTGTTGTTCAGCTTGCTTTCAAAAGTGTTCATGACGGAAATGAAAGACAAGCCGTCGTTCCCCTCCAGCTCCATGGAAAGCTTCGAGTGGTCTTTGGGCAGGGCGGGCATGGACGTGTCCTCTCTGAAGGGGCTGTAGGTGGGGGGTTCGACGTCCTCCTCCGAGTCCTGCAGGTTGGAGTTGCAGAGAGGGGAGCCCGCTCGAGGCGAGTTGAGCACCTCCTCCGTCGTGCTGCAGGCTTCGGCCACGTTGTCGTACATGTGGGTGGCTTCGATGATGTTTTTTTTCTCCGCCACGTCTTTAAAAAACGAGTGGAAAATCTCCAGCTTATGCTGCGGCTGGCTACAAGGTATGGTGGTGAACTTGCCGTCGATCTCCTGGGCGATCTCCTCGCCCTCGGTGAGTTGCTCTCTGCTCAAGTCGTTGTCCAGGATGTCTACGGAGCCGTCCGTGAGCGCCACGACCTGGATGGGGATGATATCCTGCACCTCGCAGAGAAAGGCACGTAGCATGGCCAGGGACGCCTTGCGTTTCGCCGAGTAAAAGACGATGTAGCCGTGGACGAGCCGGCTTTTCCTAACGCTAAAGGAGGAATGGTAGGAAAGGAGGGAGAGCTCCACGCGCCTCTTGTGGGGCCCGATGGGTAACTCGAGGAGGACGGAGCTGCTGCTGCCGCACTGCGAAGGTCGGTAGGTCTGGGACTGCAGGATGGGTAAAAGGATGTCGTCCGCGTTGAACGGATCTCCGCACATCAAGCACATGACGATCCGAAGGTCGACGTCCGCCAGGTCTTTGATGCTGGAGGTGGAGCTGACGAGGTTTAAGTTGCGTTTCGAGTCCAGCAGCCCCTTCAAAACCTGGCTGATCTGCTTCTCGTTGATGTTACGGCCGTACCCGATGCCAGCAGAGGCGGGGTCCAGAAAGACGCACTGCAGCTTGCTCGCGATCTGCTGGCCTTGCTGTATCAAGCTATGGAGCGTCTCGCCACTGGTGTCCCCCCTCTTGTTGACGAGGATGAGCGTCAGAGGAAGGTGGACCAAGTGATTATCCCTCCTGCCGATGGTCGACTCTCTGCTCTTTTCGATGCTTTCCACCACGTAGGACAGCGACTCCTTCGAGTTGTAAAGGCAGAGACAACCGTGAGGCTGAAAGGTGGGTGTCTGGAAAGAGTTAACGGGGAGCCGGACGTTGCCCTCGATCGGCCGCAGGGACAGCTCGTACATCTTACCTTCGATCACGTACTTGTCGTCGTTGGTGCAGAGCGCCCGGATCTCGTTGGCCAGCTCGCGCGCCAAACCGTCCTTGCCGAGGATCACCAGATTGATCCTGTCGATGTTGGAGTCCGAAAGCAAGTTCTTCTGGTTGCGTTCGGAGGGCCTGATGAAGCGGGAGCTGATCAGGTGCTCGATTTTAGAGTCTACGCAAACYGGGCAGCTCGGACACGTTTCTTTCGTCGGGTGGTACACGAAGTGGATGTGCTTCAAAATCAGGGCGTCTCGCTCAGCCTGCAGCTTCTGCAGAGCTTTGAACCTTTGCTCTTCACCCAAGACATCCTGAATGACGCCCATTTTCTCCTTGCTGGGTTTAGCGTCGAGCTCCAGTTCGTAAAACAGCTCCGAGTACTCCAGGAGCAGCTCCTGAAACTCCTCCTTGGCCTTTTCTATAATCTGTTTTTGGTGCTTGCTGTAGATGTCCATGTAAATAGACTCCTCCAGCCACATGTAAAAATCCTCGTTCATAATGAAACTGCGCGCTTCCTCCCAGGGCTTCCCGGGCGTGATGAAAGGGGAAGTCTCCAGGTTTTCTTTGAAAGCTCTCCTCATTTCCGCCCTTTTCCTCTCGTTCCTCAGCTTTTCTAAATGAGCTTCGTAGAGCTGCTCGGCGGGCTGGGTCTCCATCAGGTCGAAGGGAATGCGTTCGTTCTCCATGTTGTCGATGTGGCTCGTGGCGTCCCAAGGCGTCTCTTCCAGGACGATAAACCATTTGAGAAAGTCCGGTTTCGTCTCCAAGAGCTTCTCCACTTTTACGCGGCTCAGGTGATCTATTTCGTCCAGGTCCGGGATGAGAGCTTCAAACGCTTGAGGAAGCATGGCGAGATACATCTTCCGCCGACGCTCTATGTGCTCCTGCTTGAGGCGGTGGACGTGCTGCAGAAACAGCTTTTTGGCTTTCTGCGTTCCTTCCAGGTAGACGTAATCCTGATACTCYGGAGAGGACTGCATCTTGCGGCTCACGTTCGACCACGTCTCGTTGTGGTTTTTGACGATGCGGCTGACCAGCCACTCGTACTTGTCTTTAGCAGCAGCGATCTGTTGACTTTGCTGTTTCAACGCTTCGAAGTAGGGGATGATTTTCGTCTTTCCCCGGCTTTTATCRATCAGCTGCACTAAGGTGCTGAAAGCCAAGTCAATGTTCACATTGGATCTAGCCGACGTCTCCACGACCTGGAGGTTCTTTTTGCTTAAGGCAAAAGTATGTGCATCCCTAATGTACCGCTCCACGCCTTCGTCACACTTGGTCAGGACCACCACGATGGGCTTTTTTGTTTTCGCTAGTTGATTGTAAAGATTCGAAACGAATTTGAGCTGATCATCAAAGTTCCTGTTCATACCCCTGCTAACATCAATGCAGAGAAGAAAGCCATCCACCAGCAGCTTTCCGTCCGGCATCTGTTTTTGTTCAAAGTCCTGTTCCAGCCCAAGCTGATCAGTGCAAAAGTACATGAGCTTTTCAGCCGACGCCAGTTTGGTCGCAGCAGCCCTCTTGATATAGGGCTGCAGGGCCGTGCTGCGGTGAGGCTGAAAGGTCTGGTCGTCGATAAACTCCGTCTGCTCCACAACATGCATTTTACATTCGACGCAGTCCTCCAGGGAACGCACAACTTCCCCCCAGTAGAGGAAATGGTCATTGTTGACCACCCTTCCCCCAAAGTCACTGGTGCTGAGAACCGAAGTGTGGTCCAAATGGAACTCATCCGCGCTGGGCCGTACRAACCGGTTACAAAGGCAGGATTTCCCAATGCCGCACTGCCCCTTCTCCTTCTCCGTCCCGGACAATCCCACCACGCTAATGTTATAGGTGGGAATGCGAACATCTTGCTTTCTTGCCATCATCATCGTCCACACATCCTGTCCCAGTCAACCGCTTCCGAGAGGATTAGTGTTTCCGGCACCCGGTGCGACTTGGGAGCTCGGTGGAAGGCGGGGTGACAGTTCTCAAGCCAGGCAGGGCGCCGGGGCGATGAACTTCGTCGTTCCCATCCTGTACGTACCAGCAGCGCTTCAGTTCTTGCTGGTCCCCGTTGTCGGACGGCCGACGTTTCCCCCTAAGAGAAAAAAAAAAAAAAAACCATCAGCGTTTCAGCTCAGGAACCCCAAAGAGACCTAATTCCGCCCGTACCATTTGACACGCCTCGCTAGCGCCGACGCCGGGGAGGTAGCGGCAGCGGCGAAGACGCGCCAGCCGCAGCATCCGCCCGAGCGTTAACCGCAGCCGGCACGGCTTCCCCACCGTCGTGGCGAGCGGCTTGTGGGCGCAAACCACAAGCCGACCGTGTCGCGAC
The DNA here is from genome assembly GCA_030449065.1 of Oceanodroma leucorhoa. Lineage (NCBI taxonomy): Eukaryota > Metazoa > Chordata > Aves > Procellariiformes > Oceanodroma > Oceanodroma leucorhoa. Next base: position 43,442 of record JASVER010000358.1, on the reverse strand, counting down.
GGCAGATCGAGGTCACGGTTTGCCCCCCCAGCCGGGCAGGGAGCAAGAAAAACAGGTCAGCGGCGGAGGGAAGAGACGAGGGGATCCCGGGGGGAGAGGGCTCGCTTCGCGGGCGTTTCCGATTCGCTGAAAAGAAAGCGAGTAAAACAAACCGTCCCGTCTTTTCTTTGCCTTTTAACTTAAGATCAAGCGTAGCGCCGGCTTAACACCCGATACCGCTTCTACCGGGAGGATTACCTCTTCGCTCCCCGCGGATAGACGAGGTTTAATAGGATCAGATTAGTTTAAAAAAAAAAAAAAAGGCATAGGGATCCAACTAAAGCCTTGAAGAGGTGCCCAACGTGCCCCAAGCACCAGCTGATGCGAGGAAGTCCTCCCTGAGGGAGCAGCGCTCGAGGGAGCGACGATCCTAATTACTGCTCTTGCAACTCTAAGGGTGGTGAGACACTGGAGCAGGTTGCCCGGAGAAGTTGTGGATGGTCCATGGTGGGAATTGTTCGAGGTCAGGTTGGAGGGGGCTCGGAGCAACTTGATCTAGTGGGAGATGTCTCTGCCCGGGGCAGAGGGTTGGACTGGGTGGTCTTTGAAGGTCCCTTCCAACCTAAACCCTTCTACAACTCCATGAATGGGGCTTGGAGCAACCTGATCTAGTAGAAGATGCCCCCACCCACRGATCTTTGAAGGTCCTTTTCAACCCAAACCCTTCTACRAYTCTATGGACGGGGCTTGGAGGAACCTGATCTAGCGGAAGATGCCCCCACCCACRGATCTTTGAAGGTCCTTTTCAACCCAAACCCTTCTACRAYTCTATGGACGGGGCTTGGAGGAACCTGATCTAGCGGAAGATGCCCCCACCCACRGATCTTTGAAGGTCCTTTTCAACCCAAACCCTTCTACAACTCTATGGACGGGGCTTGGAGGAACCTGATCTAGTGGAAGATGTCCCTCCCCGTGGCAGGAGAGTTGGAATTGATGATCTTTGAAGGTCCCATCAACCCAAAACCTTCTGTGATTTTATGAAACACGGTCGTTGAGATCGTTCGCTTTACAATCCGACAGCGGAAGAGTTTTCAGCTTACGGCAAAATCAAAATTAACTCGCGTGCAGACGACACCACGGATCGTCGGAACAACCCAAGGAGCACGGCCTTCCACAACGTCTCCTCCGCTTTGATGTCCGGATGGTGCAGTTCTACCAGTTCCCCAGTTGGACTGAATCACACGACAGACAAAGGTTGCTGCGAACCTGCCACGCTGTCGGGCGCTTTGCTTTCAAAAAAACCTACCTCACGTTCATTTGATCTCAAAAAAACCCACATTTCACCCCTCCGCGAGGTCACCCACAGCAGCCGMGTCATCGGGTTACGCGATCCGCAGGCCACGAAGAAGAAGCGGTGGGTGTTTGGGCTTAAAGGCAAGGAGTACGGGCGGTTTAGGAGTCGGTCCGCAAACTCTCGGCTCTTCCTTGGACGCGCCGTTTCCCGCGGGAACGTCACTTATTGGCAGCGCGTGTCACTCCTCAAGGTGAGATTCTGGCAGGTAAAATGGGCGTTAACAGCCGCAGCACCGCTGCAATGTAAACTATGCTGCCGAGCAGCTGTCAAACCTTTAATTACTTCAAATAATTACTCATCGCTCAATTTGAAGGAACGCAGTTACTCCCCGGGAGGCTGACCGGGATTCCGGGCTGCTTGCACAGCTTCTTTTGCCGCTCCGTCGGGAACACCGCTCTTCCTCCTGCGTTTTTCCTCAATCCTCGCCGTTTCTCCCCGTTTTGGAGGATGAGCCAAGGTGGGTGCCGAGCACCCAGACCCCGGTGAGACAYSAGCGTGCCCCGGCTCAGCTCTGGCRCTGTTTTAACCGGCGGCCGAACCGGCGAGCCRGTGCTGCTCCCGTGCTCCGGCCGGAGAGCCCGGCCGACGTGGCAGCTGGAAACACGGCACGAGCACCAGGACGGAGCGATTCCCTCCCGGTTGTAAATTTTTTCACCGCGTCCCAGTAGCAAAAAGTCCCCGAAACGGGTCGTTTGGATCTTTGCAAAGATTGATTTAAGCTTTTAACCATCTGGGTCCGAAACTCTTAATCTCGTGCAACAGATGGGTTATCCTCGGGCGCGCGGCACGACGAAGCGTCGCCCCGGCCGTGCCCAACCCCCTCACGGATGTAAAACCACTTTCCCGATTTTCTGCAAAAAATAAAACCCCCCCGGAGCTGCGGAGACGCTGATTTCCGAGACCAAATCTGCGACGAGCGAAGGCAGCAACGTACCAACCGTCCAACAAGGGCGAGGAAGGGTCGGCGTGGAGGATCCTGCACCGTTTCCCACATTAATCCTCGGCGCAAAGCGAGGAATTTATTAACGAATGGCAGGACGTGGCTAGGCCGGGCAACAGCGTCGTCCGACGGATTTCTGATTAATTTGGTGAAATTCAGGTTTTCCGTTCACTTCTGCCTGGCGGAGAAGCCGCCTTTTTTCTCTTCCGTCGGCAAAACTCGTGGTACGCACGGTCGCAAAACCGTTTCCACAAACGGGTTTCGGGAGCAAAAGCGAATTCCGGAGGCAGCTCCTTCGCCTTCACGCCGTCGCCTTCGTCCTGCTCACATTCGCTTGCACGAGCGTTTCCTACGCCGTCAAAAAGCAACAGACCGGGACATCCGAGCACATCGCGGGTGGGGTTTCCACACCAAAATTATAGAAATTAGATGCGGATAATAGTTTAAAAAAAAAAATCACCGCGCGTCCTACACAACTCCTGGGAGTCATTTCCCCCGCTTCCTCCTGCGGAGCAGCTTCATACCTTTAAAATCAGGTGTTAACTACCTAAAAAAAAAAAAAAAAAAGAGAGATGCAAGGTTTCGGAAGCGCAGCGGCGTAAGAGGGCTTCAAGGGAGCGCTGGGACGCGCGGTGGGATCCGTCCTGGCCGGCACTCGGGAGCCTGCCCGTTTCCACCGTGTTTTTCCGCACGTGCCGGGAGAGCAGCCGGAGGGATCAGCCCGGCRTCGGGATAAGTAACCCACCCCCCGTTTCGGACCCAGGAGCCGCGGAAAACTTCGCGCCSACCCCGCCGAAGGCTTTTGGGCGCGCTCACGCTCACACCGGCGCGTCCTCGGCTCCTCGTCTAGCTCAGCCTAACGAAGCGACGTCCTTTCTCCTCCGCTCGGGGCATGGGAAGGGGAAAACCGGTGTCAAACGGCGCTGGCTTTCGTTTTCTCCCCTAAATCCCTGAGTCAGGAGTTATTCATTTACGCCACAAAGTCCAGCTGGGAGGACCAGGAAGAAGAAAGGACCCGCTCTGTTAATTCCCAGCAAAATGAGGGGGGGAATTTASCTCTTGTTTCCTCTTAAGAAGCTGGCAGCGGACCCAAAGAGAAGGGAAAAAAAAAGAAAAAAAAATGGTATTTTCCACCCCCAGATACCTGAAACCTGGGTACGACCACAGCCACCAGCGACAACAGCTCACGCAATCCTGGCTGCCGATAAGCCTGGGCGGCTGCCGGCACTAAACCCGGCCTTCCACGCCAGTCCCCGACGCTCGCCGCGTGCGCGTGTCGCAACAGCCCCGGAATTAATAGTACGTTCAATTAAGCAGCTTCCCAAACGCTATTAAACCGGAGACAAAGCTTTCTTCGTGCTCTTTGCGGCGCTCACCAGGGTCACGAAGGCCCCGGCGGGGGGAGAAACTCCAGTTTGCGGACTCGAAAACCCCCGAGGGCAGGGGACCCGACGGCAGCGCGGCCGCCGGCGGCCAGTTTTTGGCCCGGTTTTTCATTTATTTAAGGGGAACGACCTCCGTGTTGCAGCTCTCTCCTCCCCAGGTCGATGGGATCCTCTTCCTCCTCAACCCGCTGCCGCGGACGCCCGGGGCACCGAGTGCTCTGCCCRGCGTGAAGCCAGGGGCTAAAATAACGGCAGAACTGGGAAATCGGATGAAATTAAACGCCGGGTGCCGAGGGTTGAAGGAGGCACAGCTCCGTCCTTGCCTACACCTTCTTCGCGGAGCGGTGGCAGCTCGTCGCGGGACAAACCCCTCCGTCCCGCGCTGTCCTGCACCCAGAACCCCTCCAAACTTCGCATTTTTAAGAAAACCGAGCGTTTAGTATAAGCATTTTAAAGTAAATAAGCTAAGGCTCTAAATTAGAAGGCGGACTACGCAGAGGCGAAAAGAAATGGCAGCCCCGCGGCGCTTTGAGGGGACGCAGGGCATCTCCAGCGCCTCGTTTTCTGGGTGTATTAACATCACCCAAAAAAACCACCCAGGGGTCCATATATATATATATATATGACGGGGTTATATATAACCATGACGGAGATGCCGCTGCTCCCCCCAAAGCTCTGCRTCTCTCCCGCCGATTCAGGTAGTCCGGAGTCAGCCGCGCTTATCTCGGGCATTTCGGCGAGCCCGGCAGAGGCGTCATCGAAGCGCCGTGAAATAATCTGAAGGTTTAAACGATGGAAATACCCGGCCAGGGGCCAAGCGGCCCGGGCGCGCTCACCCCAGCGGGGTCGTTAAATCTCTCCGGCTAAAAAGTAAGGAAGTGTTGGGGGGGGAGAAATAAATACAGCATCTCGCAACGGGCGGGCAAAGGTTTTTCTGCAATGAGGTGACATCCAGCAGCATCTCGCATCACAGCAAAGGCGCATCCGAGGCCGGGATAACGTTAAGCAAAAATAAATACGACCCCTTTCCGATAAACCACTACTTATCCGTCGTAAGATAAATATCCTGGGTAGTTATCCGCAGCAAAACGACGTAGCAAGGAAAAAAATAAATCTTCATCTAAGTGCCGTTTCTTCTCATCTAGGTGTTCAGAAGTCGCCCCGMCGCCGCCTTCACCGCGGCCTCGGCGCGTGGCGCCGCCGCTGCRTTCGTCGACTCGTAAAAAGCTTTAAAAACAATTCCGTTATCCCGAGACAAAAGGCAAAGGTCAAGTGCCATCGGGATGGGGAAAGGGATGCGTGAATATTAATCGTCTCCGGCCGCACGTTCCCCTGCCCCACCTCTCGCCGTCAGCGAAACGCCGGGTAGAAACAAACTCTTACGGGGCTTGTTTTGGGTATTTTTTGGTGTGCCGGCAGCAGAACCTGTTCGTTCACCGGCTCGCCGCGGACACGTAGGAAGGAGCGATGGGTGGCGAGGCGCAAGCTCTCCGTGGCGATTCACCCGTCGCCCCGGCGAAAGCGTGGAACCTGCAAAACGGCGAGTTTCTCTCCCMACAAAGGGGGTTTTGCAAACGAGCAGACTGTCCGGCGCGGCTGTCACCCCCTTCCCCGGCCACCGCCAGCTCCTCCAGCGGCGTTCCCGGCAGGAGAAGGTGAGAAACCAGTTTTGAGGGAAGTTGTTAGAAACGTGGCGTTGGGTTGAGTTGTTGGCTCTGCCAGCAGCTTCACGACGGCTTGGACTATGGGGTTACACGTAGACACTTATATATGTGTGTATGTGGGTACATATAGAATCATGGAAGGGTTTGGGTTGAAGGAACCTTCAAAGACCACCCAGTCCAACCCCCCRCCATGGRCMGGGACATCTCCCACTAGATGAGGTTGCTCCAAGCACTGTCCATAGAATCATGGAAGGGTTTGGGTTGAAGGAACCTTCAAAGACCACCCAGTCCAACCCCCCGCCATGGGCCGGGACATCTCCCACTAGATGAGGTTGCYCCGAGCCCCRTCCAACCTGCCCTTGAACGCTTCCCGTGATGGAGCATCCACGGCTTCTCCGGGCAACCTGCTCCAGTGTCTCACCACCCTCATGGTACAACATCTCCTCAYGTCCAACCCAACCCTCCTCTCTGTCGGTTTMAAGCTGTTGCCCCTCGTCCTGTCGCCGCAGACCCCGGTAAAAGTCTCTCTCCGTCTTTCTTACAAGGCCCTTTAAGTATTGAACGGCCGCAGGAAGGTCTCCTCCTCTTCTCCAGCCTGAACAWCCCCAACTCCCTCAGCCTCTCTCCACAGCAGAGCTGCTCCAGCTCCGGACCATCTCGGTGGCCTCCTCTGGACCCGCTCGAGCAGGTCCCCGCCTGTCTTGCGCTGGGGACCCAGAGCTGGACCCATGGGGGGGGTCTCACCAGAGCAGAGCAGAGGGGGAGAATCCCCTCCCTGGACCTGCAGCCCAGCAGACGCTTGGCTTTCTGGGCTGCGAGCGCACGTTGCCGTCCCATTTGTCACCCACCGGCGTCCCCAAGTCCTCCTCCGCCGCTCTCCATCCATGAATCCATCCCCCAGCCCATGCCGGGATGGGGGATTGCCCCCACCCAGCTGCAGGACCTTGCGCTTGGCCTTGATGAACCTCATGAGGTTCACGTTGGCCAACGTCCCTCTTCGATGGCAGCTCTTGAGGGTACCRACGGCACCACTCAGCTTGGTGTCATCTGCAATCCCACCGTCTAGGTCGTCGATGAAGGTATGGAACAGTACTGGTCCCAGTATGGACCCCTGAGGGACACCGCTCGTTGCTGATCTCCATTTGGACATTGACTACAGTCAACGTATACGCCCATACATTTATATATCTCTATATTTATGGACCAATCRGAGCCCTTCCCGGTGCGTTGCCACCACCAACCAGAGGCGTTCAACCCAACCAGAGGCAAACCCAACCAGAAACATCTCCGCGGCGGGGACGGAGCCGTCCGTCCCATCCAGCCTGGGCGGTTAACGGCTCCGCCACCTCGCCGAGAAGGTACCAAGAGCGTCAATCACCGGCGAGCAAACTCAAAAACGCATTTTCAAGGAAAAAAAACCGGGCCAACATCCAAATGAATCAGGAAGGACGAGGCCAAAGGATGTCAAAGTCATAGAGATCCCTCAGGAGGAGCAAAGACCAACCGTTGAACCCCAGTCCGGCCAAACGCCGGTGCGCACCAATTAAGTCGGCCGTGGCTAGAAGATGACTAATTAGGTTTCGAGCCCGGCGCCGAACGTGAGCATCACCTTCCGCGACAGCCACGCCAAAACCTSACGTCGCCAGAAAAATGGCTTTTACGCACCCAATTCCCAACTGCAATCGCAATAAATCCGGTTTCTTTCAGAAGAACGAGCCGACCTCACCGCCCCAACCCCTCGCCCGCCCCAATTAAGCCAATTCACCCCAAAACGAGGGTCGCCGTCGCCCCGCGGCTATCGGGCGGCCGCAGATGCTGCGGGCACGAAGCTCGGCACGCGCCTACCCCCCCGATTTTCCCGGTTTCACCGGAATTCGGAGGCGGGGAGGCTGGACCTCGGCCGATATCTTATCAGGCGTCTTTCTGCGAGGTTTTACAGCCGCGCCGGACGCTCCCCAGCCGAACCGCCCGGCTCCCGAGGGGACCAGCTCCTCTCCCACCGGCACCCAGAAAACCCACCGTGGTTTGGGGTACGGCAAAAAATTATCCGGGTTAAGGCCCGCGCGAAAACACGGATCTCTACGAGATGCTCACGGTCGGATCACRCCGCTCCGGAGAGGACAAGCTTCCGAACCGATATCCCCAAAACCAACCCGGAGCCAGGTAAAGCCCAAACCTCTCCAAAAATCGCCATTTACTGATGCCTCAGGACGGGCGACGCCGCGAGGAAGGAGGGAAAATCTACCCGGTGAGCAGATACAGCTGGGGAGACACCGGGAGGGAACCGAGGCCGGCTGGGCAAGAAGGAAAACAAAAAATAAAGACTGAAAAAAAGGAGCGAAACGGGTGCGGAAAGGAAGGAAGAGCCGGAGCGCAGMCACCGACCCTCTCCGGGAGACGCTGCTCGCGCCGCGCTCCGGCRAAGACGCCGGTTCGGATGCGCCGCTCCCCAAATCCCGTCCGCCGAGCCGGGACGAGGAAGATGCGTCAGCACCCGAGCAAGGAAAGTTCTAAAATGGGACGTTTCGCTCAGAAACGCAGCGGCCTTTTTTTTTTTT
>JASVER010000357.1:8506-49318 GCA_030449065.1 Oceanodroma leucorhoa | reverse complement strand
GCACCCTAAAAATGGGTCTTTCGAAGCTCAAAATGAGGCTTTGGGCCATCCAAATTGCAGACTGAAATCTACAAGTGAGACTTTGGTTCCTTAGAAGGAGGCTTTGGAAGGCAGAAATGAGCCTTTGGACTCTATAAATAAGGCTTTGGCCTCTAAAACAGAGGCTTTGGACCTTCAAAATCAGACTTTGGGCCTTCAAAATTATGCTCGGGGCCCTTACAATGAGCGTTGGAACCTGAAAAGTGGGGCTTTGAACTTATAGATGAGGGTTTGTACCCTAAAAATGAGGCTTTGGGACCYAAAAGCAAGGCTGTCAACCCTAGAATCAAAGCTTTGGACTCCAAAAATGAGGCTGGGGGACAAAGTGCCACCACCCCCCCCTCCCTTGGCAATGGTGGACTCACAGTTGAGGATGGCAGCCCTCTTGCAGAGCCGGGCGCTGGCGGCGGCAGGGGGGAGAGGGGTCAGCGGTGGCGCCGGGCGGCCTCGCTGTCGCACACCTTGTGGAGGTAGCGGCAGGTCTGGCCCAGGCTCATCAGGTAGGGCAGCGTCAAGCTGCCTACTCCTCTCCTCCTCTTGCYTTCTCCTCCTTCTCCCAGTGCCTTCTCTTGCCTCCTGTTGTTTTCTTTTCCTCCTCCTCTTCCTGTCACCTATTTCTGCCCCTTGTTGCCTCCTACTCCTCTGCCTCCTTTTGGCCCCTCTTTCATCCTCCTCCTCCTCCTCCTCCTCCTCATCCTCATCGTCTCCCTGTTGCCTCCTCTTGTCCCTTTTTGCCACCTCCTCCTCCTCCTCCATTTTTTTGGCCTCCTTTTCCCTTCTCATCCTCTTGCCTTCTCTTACCTCCTCTTGCCTCTTGCCTCCTCCTCCTGTTTACTCTCTTTGACTCCTCTTGCCGAATCCTGTTCCTGTTGCCTCCTGTTGCCTAATTCTCCCGTTTCCTATTGCTCCTCCTCCTCTTCCTCCTCCTCCTCCTCCTCCTCTCTCTCTTCCCCTTGCCTCCTGTTGCTTCTTCTTGCCTCCTCTTGCCTCCTCCTCCACCTCCTGCTCTTGGTTCCTCTTTCGTCCCGTTCCCTCCTCCACCTCATCCTGCTCTTGCCTCCTGCTCTTCTTCCTCCTAATGTTGCCTCTTGTTGCCTCCACTTGCATCCTCCTCCTCTTCTTGTTGCCTCCTGTCTCGTCCTCCTCTTGCCTTCTGTTGCCTTTCCTTGCCCGCTCTTCCCTCATTCTCCTCTGACCTCCGTTGCCTCATGGAGGAGAAGGGAAGATGAGGAGAAGGAGGCAAGAGAAAAAAACAGGAAGGAAGAGGAGTGAAGAGGAGGCAAAAGGAAGAGGGGAGGAGGAGGAAGAGAGAAGGAGGGTGAAGAGAAGGCAGGCAAAGGAGGAGGAGGAGGAGGAAGCAAGACGAGACAGGAGGAGGATGAGGAAGTGTAGGCAAGACGAGGCAGCAGAAGGCAAGAGCTTAGGAGAGGAGGCCTAGGAAGTGGAGAAAAAGAGAAAGGCAAGAGGGTGGAAGAGAAGGCTAGAGGAGGATGCAGAGGAAGAAAAGGAAAAGACACTGGGAGGCGAGAGGAGGAGGAAGAGGAGGAGGCAAGAGGAGGAAGAGTAGAAGGGGGGATGCCCCAAGATGCCCCAAGAGCAAGAGGAGGCAAGAGGAGGAGGAGGAGGAGGCAAGAGGAGGGCAGAGCAGGAGACAGAAGGTAAAGGAGGAGGAGGCAAGAGGAGGGAAGGAAAAGAGCAAAAGGAGGAGAGCAGAGGATGCCACATGATGTAAGAGAGGCAAGTGGAGGAGCAAAGAAGAGGCAAGAGGAGAAGAGAGTAGGACACAAGACGCAAAAGAAGGAGGAGGCAAGAGGAGGCAAGAAAAAGACAAGTAGAAGGAAGGAAGAGGGTGCAAGAGGAGGCAGCTGGAGGCAAGACAAGCAAAAAGAAGAGGAGGCAAGAGGATGCTGCAAGAGGCAAGAGGAGAAGGAAAAGGCACCATGAGTGAAGGGGAGGCAAGAGGATGAGGAAGAGAAGGAGGCAAGAGAGTGAAAGAAGAGGCCAGAAGAGAAGTACAAGATGAAGAAGGAGAAGGAGGCAAGAGGAGTCCAGAGGAAGAGAAGGGCACAGGAAGCAAGAGGGGCAGAAAACACAGGAGATAGGAGAAGAAGCAGCAAGAGGAGGAGGAGGAGGCCACAGGAAGGAGCAGGAGAAAGCAGGATGAAGAGGAGGTGGCAACAGAAGGAAACAGAAGGGGGAAAAAGAGGAGGCAAGAAGAGGACACAGCAGGACACAGGATGTAAAGGAGGAGGAGACAACAGGAAGAGAAGGAAGAGGAGGCAAGAGGAGGCAACATGAAGAAGAGTAGAAGGCAACAGGAGATAACAGGAGGCAATAGGAGGCAAAAGAAGGAGGCATAGGAAGAGGAGGAAGCAGAGGAGGAGGAGGAGGAGGGAACGGGAAGCAACAGAAGAACACAGGAGGTAAAAGAGGAGGAGGGAACAGAAGGCAACTATCAGAGAAGGAGGAGGAGACAAGCAGAGGTAACAGAAGGAGGAGAAGGAGGAGGCAACAGAATGTAACATGAGGCAACAGGACGAGAAGGAGGAGGAAACAGGAGGTATCAGCAGGGAACTGGCTGCAACAAAAGAAAGAGGAGGAGGTGGAGGAGAAGGCAAGAGGAGGCAAAAGGTGGAGACACAATCAGGAGGAAGAGGACATAGGAGAAAACAGGAGAAGGAGACTACACGAGGTAACAGGAGGCAAAAGGAGGCAACAGGAAGAGGCAACAGGAGGCAAGAAGAGGAGGAGGCAACAGGAGGAGGAAAAACAGGAGGCAAGAGGAGGACACAGAAGGTAAAGGAGGAGGAGGCAACAGGAGGGAACAGGAAGATGAAGAGCAGGAGGCAAAAGGAGGGAACTGGAGGAGGAGGAGGCAACAGGAGACAATAGGAGGAGAAGGAGGAGACAGCAGGAGAAAACGAAGCTACAGGAAGAGGAGCAGGCAACAGGAAGAAAAAAGAAAAAGAGGAGGAGGAAGAAGGGACAGCAACAGGAGATAACAGCAGGAGGATTAGGAGAAGGCAACAGGAGACGAGGAGGAGAAGAAAACAGGAGGCAAGAGTAGGAGGAAGAGCAGGAGCAGGAGTTTGAAGAAAAGGAGGAGGAAGTGGATGAGAAAGAGATGGGAAACGAGGAACAGGGGTAAGAACACTGGAAGGTGAAAGATAAGAAAAAGAATGAAAATTAACAATATCAGGAGGAATGGTTTAGCAAAAGAATAGAAGAAATAAAAGGTGGAAGAAAAACAGGAAGAGGAGGAGGAAAAGGGGGAAATTGAGTAGGAGAAGGAACAGAAGGAAGAACAGGAAGACTGGGAGAAGTGGTTGGACTCGATGATTTTAAAGATCTTTTCCAACCTAAACGATTCTATGATTCTATGAAAAGGAGGAGGAAGAAAAGCTGGAGGAACAGGAGGAGAATGACAGGAGGAGATGTAAGACGAGGAGGAACAAGAGGAAAAGAAGGAAGAACAGGAGGAACATGAGGAACAGAAGGAGAACGCAGAAAAAGAGGATGTGGTGGAGGAAGAGGAGTCAGAGGAGAGTGAGGAGGTACAATAGGAAATTAGGAGGAGCATGAAGATGAAGAAGAGGAGGAGGAGGAGGAAGAACATGAAGAACAGGAGGAGGAAGAGAAAAAACAACAGGAAGAACAGGAGGAAGAGGAGGGGTAAAAAGAGAAGCAGGAGATGAAAGAAGAGGAAAAGAAGCAAAAGAAGCACAGGTGGAGGACTAAAAGGAACAGAAGGAACATGAAGAACAGGAGGAGGAGCAAAAAGAGGAAAGAAGTGGAGGAGGAAGAACAGGAAGATGATGAGTAGGGTAAGGACAAGGAGGATGAACAGGAGAAAAAACAAGAGGAGGATAATGGGGAAAAGGAGGATGAGGAATAGGAGGTGGAACAGGAAGAGGAGGAGGAAGAAAAAGAGAAGGAACAAGAAGGGGAAGAGCAGGAAAGAGGAAAAACAGGAGGAGGTGGAGAAACAGAAGGAAGAGGAGGAGGAGGAAGAACACAAGGAATAGGAGGAGGAGGAAGAACAGGAGGAGGAACAGGAGGAATCAGAATAATGGAGGAAAAGTAAGAACGGGAACCAGAAAAGCACTAGTAGGGGGAGAAAAATATAAAGAACAGAAGGAGGAGGAAGAAAAGGAAAATTTTAACAGGAGGAGCAAGAGGAAGAGGAGGAAGAAGGGTAAAAGGAAGAGGAGGATGAGGAAAAGGAGAATGAGGAGGTGGAGGAAGAAGAGGAAGAATGAGGAGGAGGAGAAAGAACAAAAAGAACAGGAGTCAGAGGAAGAAGCATTTGAGGAAGAACAGGAAGAGGATGAAGAAGAGGGTGACAAGGAGGAGAAAGAAGAGGAACAGTAAAAGGATAAGGAGGGGGAGAAACAGGAGGAGGAAAAGGAAGAGGTGGAAGAACATGAGGAGGAGACAGAAATAGAGGAGCAGGAGGAAATGGAGGAATGACAGGAGAAGGAAAAGTAAAAATGAGAGGAACAGGAGTAGAAACACTTAGAACAGGAGGAAGAAAGGAAGCAAGATGAGAAGGAAGAGGAAAAAGAAGATGAGGAAAAGAGCATCAAGAGGAACAGGAGATGAAAAAGGAAGAAGAAAAGAAGGAGAAGGAGGAAAATGAGGAACATGAGGAGGAGGAGGAACAAGAAGAATAGGAGGAGGAGCAGGAACAACAGGCACAGAAGGACGAAGAGGAAAAGGAGGAGGAGGAAAAGAAAAAAGGAAAAAGAGGAAGAAGAGCAGGAAAATGAAAAGGAGGAGAAGGAAGAGGAGGACAAAGAGGTGTAAAACAAGAAGAAAAGAGAAGGAGGAAGAGGAGGAAGAAGAAGAACAGAAGGAGGAGGAAGATAAACAGGAGAAGTAGGGGGAGGAACAGGCAGAGGACAATGAGGAGGATGAACAGAAGGAAGAGGGAGGACAAGAGGAGGAGGAATGGAAGGAGGAAGAGAACGAACATAATGTACAGGAGGAGGAACAAAAGGAACAGCAGGAAGAGGACCTGAAGAAAATGAAGAGAAAGGAGAGGAGAAAAAAGTGGAGGAGGAGAAGGAGAAGAAAAAGGGAGAGCAGGAGGAGGAAAAGGAGGTGTAGAAGGAGAAAGAACATGAGGACGAACAGTAGGAAGAAAGAGGAGAAAAGGAGGAGGAGGAGAAGGAGAAGGAAAAGGAAGAGCAGGAGGAGGAATACGAGGTGTAAAAGGAGAAAGAACATGAGGAAGGGGAATAACAGGAGGAAGAAAATGAGGAGCAGGGCGAGGAAAGAAAAGGAGGAGAAACAAGAGAAGAGGAATAGAAGAGGAGGAGCAGGAATTCAAGGAAGATAAACAGGAAAAGGAGGAGGAGATTGAACAGCAGGAACAGGAAGAAGATGAACAGGAGGAATGGGAGGAAAAGGACAAGGAGATTAAGGAGGAACCAGAGGGAAAGGTGGAGGAAGAACATAGAAGGCATAGGAGGAACAGGAGGAGCAGGTAGAACATGAAGAAGAGCAGGAGGCTTAGGAGGAAGAAGAACAAAATAGGATGAGGAGGAGGAGAAGAAAGAGGGGGAGAAGGAGGAAGAAGAACAGGAAGAAAAAGAGAAAGTTGAGAAAAAAGAGGGGGAGGAAGAGTAGGAAAATGAGGAAAAGCAAGAGGATGAGGAAGAACAGGAGGAGGAGGAAGATAAACAGGAAGAACAGGAGGAGGAGGAAGAATAATAGGAGGATGAGGAGGAAGAAGAAGAGGAAGAAGAACCAGAGGAGGAAGAGCAGAAGGAAGAAAAAGAGGAGGTAGAAGTGGAAGAAGAGGAGGAAGAGGAGGAGAAACAAGACAATAGAGGAGAATGAAGAGGAACAGGAGGAGGAGGAAGAAGAGCTGGAGAAGGAGGACACAGAAGGAATAGCAGTAAGAGAAGGAATAACAGGAGAAGGAAAAAGAAGAAGAAGAGGAACATGAGGAGGAGGAACAGGAGGGGGAAGAGGAGGAGAAGGAAAAGGAGGAACAGGAGGACAAGAAGAACAGGAAGAGGAGTCATCAGAGGAAAAGGAGGAGGAGGAGAAAGAAGAAGAAGAGGAGAACAAGAAGGAAAATGGAGATCGGGGAGGAATAGGAGGTGGAGAGGGAGGAATAAAAAGACGAGAAGGAGGACGACGTGGAGGAGGAGGAACAGAAGAGCAGGAGGAACAGGATAGTGCACTAAGATTCTGTATTGGTCACTTTGATTTTTTTCTCGGTAACTTTGATTTTGTCTTCGTAACTTTGACTTTATCTTGGTAGTTTTGAATCATTTTTATATCCTTTGTGCAGTAAGTAATAGAGTGAACCTTGCCATTGAACTGTGTTAAGTTGCACTTCTACAAAATATTTTAATAAAACCACTTTTGCTAATACCTTTGGCAGTAGTTCTTTAAGCGGTCTAAATCACACCTTCATGACAAATTGATAAAGTCAGCAGGATCTTAAATCAAGATCCATGACAGTAGGTCTCCAGGAATTCTCCCAGGCACCTCCAGGTGCATGTTGGCCTCATGTGGAGATGGATGAATTCCCAGGTAGCAGCCCCAGACTCCTCCAAGGTAGCTAACTGAGGCGTTTTGTTGATGTTAGAGGCAGGTCCATGCCCGGTAGCTCCTCTGGAGCTCTCCCAGGCAGCTTTGGAGTGTTTTGCCCTTTCCTGGAGACAACTAAGTCCTGGGTAGAAGCTATACATGACTCCTGGGCAGTTACATGGAGAGTTTTGTTCTTATTGGAGGCAGTTCCATGCCTGGTAGCACCCCAGGACTCTAACCAGGCATCTCCAGCAGATCCCCATGGCAGGTCTATGATCTCCACAGCCAGTTTGTGTGATGCACACATACTATGACCCCTCAGCAGGGAGGAGAAGGAGGAGGAGAACGAGTCCTCCAAGTCATGACCAAGCCCCCAGGGATCATGCAGCTCCAGGGCTCTCCAACACCAGCTCCCAGCAAGCTTCCGCACCCAGTGCAAACCCTGCTGAGGGATAGAGAGCAGAGCAGATCCCCACAGTGAGGCTATCATCTCCATGGATGGTTCGTGGAGCACATGGACTACGACCCCTCAGCAGGGAGGAGGAGGTGTCACAATGGGGAACGGCTCCTTTGAGTAATGGCTTCACCACCAGGCTTGGATTTTGTGAATCCCCAAAGGCAATGGATGTGGCTGGTGCTCCATCCCTGAATGCTGATGTGCTGACAACCTAGAGTGAATTCTGGGGCATTTCTTGATAGCGGCCAGACCATTGCATGCCCAAGGTTCTCACGGTGTGTCTGAAAAAGTTTGAAGATTTCACCGGCGGGAAGATCAGCAGGGTGTGTACGTAGTTGGAGTACAACTTTCTCTTCCTGGAGCAGGAGATTTCCCAAAGCAGGGCGCTCTTTCACAAGCTGTTCATATTGGGTTTTTCTTATTCCCTTCTGGGAAGAGGAGAGTTCCCATGGGAAGACAAGCAGGTATTCTGCTCCGACAGAGCTACTTTGGCTGAGAACCGTTTCCTGCCACCCAAATCGTTACATGTTAAAGGCTATTTCATGAAGTACTTCAGGATCATTTCTGAGCCCTCTTGGTCTCTCCATAGGTTGCAGAGTATCCTGAGTACTTGGATCTCGCAGCCCAGAAAGCCAACTGTATCCTGGGCTGCATAAAAAGCGTGGCCAGCAGGTCGAGGGAAGTGATTCTGCCCCTCTGCTCTGCTCTGGTGAGACCCCACCTGCAGTACTGCGTTCAGCTCTGGAGCCCTCAGCACAAGAAAGACAWGACTTGTTGGATTGGGTCCAGAGGAGGGCCACAAAAATGATCAGGGGGGTAGAATACCTCTCCTGTGAGGAAAGGCTAAGAGAATTGAAGTTATTCAGCCTGGAGAAGAGAAGGCTTCAGGGAGACCTTATTGCGGCCTATTGGTATTTACAGGGGGCTTATAAGAAAGATGGGGACAGACTTTTTAGTAGGACCTGCTGTGATAGGACAAGGGATAATGGTTTTCAACTAAAAGAGGGAAGATTCAGACTAGATATAAGGAAGAAATTTTTTACAATGGGGGTGGTGAAACACCGGAACAGGTTGCCCAGAGAGGTGGTAGATGTCCTTTCCCTGGAGACATTCAGGGTCAGGTTGGACAGGGATTTGAGCAACCTGATCTAGTTGAAGAGGTCCCTGCCCGCTGCAGTGGGGTTGGACTAGATGACCATTAAAGGTCCCTTCCAACCCAAACTATTCCACGGTTCTATGATTCTATGATCTTCGGCCATACACGTCAGACAGATGGAGAACCACTCGTCTACTCCTTATATGCTGTACTGGTAAATGGCGGTGACAGCTGTCATGAAGGACATTATTTCTGCTACACAAAGGTAAAAAGCAACTTCCTTCCTAATGGCCGAAAAATGTGTGCTGGGGAAGACAAACTTTATGGCAGTGTTACTGTCAGCCAAGGTTTTGGCGGAGAATGTCTCCTTAGGGGCTGGATTGGATTTGTTTTGGCACACTCTTGGATCTGCAGTTTTCTGGCTGTGTTTTTGTTGAGAAACCATGCAGTTCATCTCCAGGTATTGTTGCCTTTCTTTGCAGGCCAACAATGGACTGTGGTACAAGATGAATGATACATCTATGGATGGTTGTGGCACTGACATTGTTCTCAGGCAGAAAGCCTACTTACTGTTTTATGTCAGGTAATAACAAGTATTAAACTGAGTTCAGAATACGTTTCCTTTTCCTGGTTTTGCTGGTTTTCTTCTCATCCTAAGTGTTTCCCTTTCTGTCATAGGGAATGACAGCATCATTCAGTGCTATCACATCTGAGCTACCCCACGTCAGTCCTTATCTTTCTTTGCTGGGCATTAGGCTGCTGCCGTGGTGTAAACTGCTACTTGTCTGCTATCTGAAGCTGGCTAATGTAGAGAAGAGGAGAAATGGAGGTCATAGGGCGTATAAAGTTGAGGCCTTGCAATATCAGCAACGCTGCTTGGGGCATGTGCAAAACTTGCTGCCCCAACCAGTCCAGGGGCTAAACAAGCCCCCCTGAGCAGGGTAGGGAGAAAACCAGTCATCCCAAGTGGGCCAGGGGTAAGACTGACTGACCCAAGCCAGGCAGGGGCAAAACAGCTGCCCCCAGTGGGGTAGGGCCAAAAAATTCTGCACCAAGTGGGGCAGGAGTGAAACTAGATGCCCTGAGTGGTACAAGGGCAGAGCAAGCCGCTTGAACAGGGCAGAGGCAAAATTGGATGCCCTGAGCGGGGCAAGGGCAAAAGCAGCCCCCCTGCCACAATCAGGGAAGGAACAAAGCTGTCATTCCTCACCCAATGTGCAGTGAGAAAAAGCTGTATTGGGGTAAAAAGGYTTCCCTTGGAGGTTGTGGTCCTTGATGGGGGCAGCAGGAGAGGCCCRTGGGTGGGGTGGGGTGTCTCTGAAGATGGGGCCTTTCCCAGGGCTTGAGCCGTGTTGGATGCCAGCAGCACACCGCAATTTACAGCCCCTCAAGGGGCTGCGTGGGGAGCCTCAAGGAGAACCCCTCTCAAGTGCCCTCATGCTTGTAGAAATTTATTCCCGAGTAAATCATAGAATCATAGAATCATAGAATCATAGAATCATTAAGGTTGGAAAAGACCTCTAAGATCATCGAGTCCAACCATCAACCCAGTACAAATACCCACTAAACCATGTCCTGAAGCACCTCATCCACACGTTTTTTGAACACCTCCAGGGATGGTGACTCCACCACTTCCCTGGGCAGCCTGTTCCAATGCCTGACTACCGTTTCAGTGAAGAAATTTTTCCTAATATCCAACCTAAACCTCCCCTGGCGCAACTTGAGGCCATTTCCTCTCGTCCTATCGCTTGTTACTTGGGAGAAGAGACCAGCACCCATCTCTCTACAGCCTCCTTTCAGATAGTTGTAGAGAGCGATAAGGTCTCCCCTCAGCCTCCTCTTCTCYAGGCTAAACAMCCCCAGCTCCCTCAGCCGCTCCTCATAAGACCTGTTCTCTAGACCCTTCACCAGCCTCGTCGCCCGTCTCTGGACACGCTCCAGCTCCTCAATGTCCTTCTTGTAGTGAGGGGCCCAAAACTGAACACAGTATTCGAGCTACAGCCTCACCAGTGCCGAGTAGAGGGGCACGATCACCTCCCTCCGCCTCCTGGCCACACTATTCCTGATACAGGCCAGGATGCCATTGGCCTTCTTGGCCACCTGGGCACACTGTCGGCTCATGTTCAGCCGGCCGTCGACCAGCACCCCAAGGTCCTTTTCCGCCGGGCAGCTTTCCAGCCACTCTTCCCCAAGCCTGTAGCGTTGTCTGGGGTTGTCGTGACCGAAKTGCAGGACCCGGCATTTGGCCTTGTTGAACCTTCATTAAGATCACTGGCATGAACAGGGTGTTGCTTGAGATGGTGGGGAGCAGAATCGGGCTCAGGGGCAAGCATCTTCCATGAATGGCTCTGCCTATGTGACCTCCAGCAAAACACAGCCGAACTGGAGATCACGATCTAAAATTGCTGCTTTTATTGTGGATGCTGAGCAGGGGAACTACGCTGTCTGAAAGAATTACCAACCTGCTGAAAGTCAGTCTGTGGGATTTTTACACCAGGTGATCACTTTTCACTTTCAAGGATGGAAACGCATGYGGGCTCCCAGCCTGATTGTCTGAGCTTTAGAAACCTGTTTGTTCAGGCCTTTCTTAGGGCAGGAGAATAATGGGTTGGGGATAAAATGTCTAAGAAGGGTGTTGTGAGAGTCCTCTGACTAATGTGTGACCTCCAGGGAGCGCGTCTGTGCCAAGAGCTTTCAGTCCTCTTCCAGCTTCAGATGCAGGAGGGAAAGACGCTGTGGATTAAGACTATTGAAACGTTAATTAGACTAACTTAATTAGACTCTGCAGAGCCGTTGTGTTGTCTGGGTTGCCARTGCTGAGCTCTTCAGTGCAAGTGTGGAGCATGCAACCCTGAGTTTCACTCCAGACGCAGCAGTGGACCTTCTCCATCTGAGGACCTACTCCCTTGCTGGTTTTAAAAGTGGCTAGTGGGTGGGACATAGTCTTCTGTGGGTATGAGCGGAATAAGATATCACCTTTTAGGCATATTTCTCCCCTTCCAGGACATACAGCCCCATCCTGCTACTGGACTTCCCATCACAGGCATGCAACGCTGTTGCTGGTTTATGTTACAGATTTGTTCGTAGCACAGTCCACATTTCCAGCCTTTGCATTTGCGATGCCTTTCCACTTGTACTTCTTGCAGGAAATCGTGGCTGTGCAATCAGCTTTAACAGCCAGGGCTCTGAGCTGCTACAAGCATCCGCCAGACCTGCACAGCAGCCTGCAGCTGGGATGTCTGATCCTTGTCCCCAAATTAACATCGCAGTTACAAGTAGAGCCTGCAGTATTACAGCTATGGCCATGGTTATACAACGTCTGACAAAGCTCGCAAAGGTTTCTGCAGACAAAACTGCAGAAGAGGATCCCTGMTGAGAGAGAAAAATCACTGGGGAGTGTCAGACTGCCCAATAAGTATCTGCAAACACACCTGAGGCTTTTCGCCGTCCCCTGCAATGTCCTTCCCTCTACAACCAGCAGTGCCAAGGAAGGAGGGTCCAGACACTGTTTGTGCAAGAGCAGCAGGTTTTTAAGCGTGACGCTCAGTCATGCATCCCATTCATCCACAGGAGAGCTGTTGGGAATAAAATCTAAGAATGAGATCTAAATCCAGGACATAAAAACATGTGGCTCAAGATTAAAGGAATAATCAGCTACTTGGTCCTCCTCTGTTAAGGCAGAGAGTCTGCTGTTTCTCCTAAGGAAAGTCTTAGTTGAGAGGCTTTGTCCTGGGGTTCGGTACCCATTTGTCTCACAGTCTCAGGCCCTGCCACACGTAGATCCAGGTTTGTGGCGTATTGTCCGATAGCAATAAGCAGCCAGAAAGAAAGTAGCAGGAATAAAGCAGCAGGAATCCTTTAGGCAGCTCGCGTGCCATATTTATATCCTCAGATTATATAATCAACATTTGCTAAATTAATTACACGTGTTCCAAAGCACAAAAGATTAAACATCCACAAACATCCACGTCCTGTGCTCAAGGCCGATCCTCCCAAACGCCGTGTTCTGTGCTCAAGGCCGATCCTCCCAAACATCCCGCTGTTTTTCCGCGTTCTGTCAGGGTGATGAYACGCTATGCATGATTTCTTGCCCAGATTTATTTCTAGCTCTGTGTCTGTCTTTCCCATGGCTTATGGCCCAGAGGTTGAGCAACCTCRCACCTATCAGTCCSCTCAACTCCCCCTTTTTTAATATTTACAACAAATAAAGTAGACACGTTTTTTTGCAGCATACGCTGTACGCACTGCAAGATACAGGGAACAGAAATCATAAKACAGCAAAAGATCAATAAGCAAAATAAAGCTATTTTACAGAGCCATTGCAACCRTTGCAGAAACCCCAGGAGCCATCCAAAGAAATCTAAGCCCTTATTTTCCGTCAATTGTGCCACTAATCACTGCAAATCATGAATATCTTCATGAATCGATTTGGAGTGATCAGAGAGGTTCATGCAACACATATCTTCATAATCTTGACAGCCATGACCATGTGCCAAGAGAAGAAAATCAATGGCCRCTCGATTTTGCAATGTGGCATGGCAAATTGAATCARCATCCARTAACAGCCCACTCAAAGCCAATGAGGTGGCATTTGTTTGCCTGGCRAGCCAACATCCTAATTTATTAAGTGTGGCCAGACTTTCTGCAGCTGCTACTCCTGGCGCCAAAAGAGAGGCTGCAAAAATTCTTGTCAGGCCCCCAGAAATTCAAATTCGAATCACAGTTATGTTGAAAGGCATGGGCGCTACGCCGAGCTCTATGTTGTGTATGATTCAAAATCATGGTTAAATCTGAGGTAAGCAGAGTTAATTGTCCAATACTACAAGGACCTCCCCTTATTTGCAAAGGCAATGCTGGCCAGGCTCTGTCTCCACAAACAAGGAAGAGGCCTTGGGGAAGTTTACGAGGAGGGTATAGACCATGGKCTGTATTTGGAGAAGTATAGTTGCACCATATGGTATCATTTTGATACACAGGAATTGCAGAAGTTACAACCTGAGCGTATGAAGTGCAATTGGTCGTAGTAAAGCTGAAAGTGACACAAAAGTCCATATGGATTGATCCCAATAGTGTCAGCTCTTGGGGTTCAACATTGGCAAAAGGTAAAGCCTAATTGTCCCAGCTGTCAACAAGATATTGTAATGATACATTAGCTTTGCGAAACTCATTCCAATCAAAGCTAGAGAAACTAYGGAAAGTGCCGTATGTAGCATTAAACTGCCTTAAGAAGCGCATATATAAACCTTTTTGTTCACTATGAGGATCAATATTTTCAGTTAATTGTTGCCAAGAATCTAACAGTAACCCTACAAGACAGGTACTGAAAAGATTACCAGGAGTAGAAACCGATAAGCATAAAGAGTCCTGTCCCGTTGCGTTCGCCAAGGTCACCCAGACATTCTGTTTTGGCTGCTGAGAAGGAATCCAGCTAGAAGTCRAGGTCACGATCGTAGTGAGGAAGATGAAGCTAATGCAGGTCGGACCCATCGTGCTGGAACCCAGTGGGGACCGGAATCTGTGGAAACACAAGCATACCCTCTCCCCCAGGTTATCAGAGGAAATGGACCTTCCCATTGACTGGTGTGTAAGTTTTTAACCATTACCTGCGCTTTCCCAGAATTGGCAAGTTGCTGCTCATGAGAGGATAGGCTCAAGAAGTGCTGTATCACTGGCAGATCAACACTGCCTTCCTTYGAATGCAGATAATTGTACGCATATAGTGCCTTTGCTAACCGATTATGTGCTGGCTCACCGGACATTCCCCACTTCTGCCTTTGTAAAAGAGATTTAAGAGTAGCGTGAGCCCGTTCCATGATGGCTTGGCCCGTGGGCGAGTGGGGGATGCCCGTAACATGGGAGACGCCCCAGTGTTGAAAAAAGGTCGCAAGGCGTTGAGAGCTATAAGCAGGAGCATTATCAGTTTTAAGTTGACGGGGAACACCTGAAGTAGAAAAGGCAGATAGCAAATGGCGAATAACATGGTGACTTTTTTCACCAGTATGGCAAGAAGCATAAAGAGCATGAGAGTAAGTATCAATAGAGACATGGATATATTAGAAACAACCAAAGTCCATAATATGAGTAACATCCATTTGCCAAAGGGAGAGAAATTGGAGACCTTGAGGATTAACTGCGATGGGGAGAGATAGCCCTGAGTGTTGACAGTCGGGGCAAGCAGCAGGGATCTGACGGGCCTGTTCAAGAGTGATCTTATATTGTTTCTGCAGAGATTTAGCATTCTGGTGGAAAAAGTGGTGTGAGAGGCGAGCTTGAGCAAAAATATCCGAGGTAACAATAGCACCAGTTAAAGCATCAGCTCGTTGATTGCCTTCAACAACAGGGCCAGGTAAAGTCGTATGAGCGTGCACATGTAAAATATGAAAAGGATGCTGGCAATGCGAAACTAAAAAAAGAAGTTGTTTTAACAGAGCAAAAAGAAAAGGATTTGAAATATCTTTAAGAACAGCATGCTCAATGCGAGACACAATGCCAACGACACAGGCGGAATCAGAGACAATATTAATAGGCTGGGACCATTTAGAAAAAACACGTACAACAGCGGCAAGTTCTACAAGCTGAAGAGAGCCGGGCACAACAGCAATATCTTGATGTCACATGTCATCTTCCTGCCAAACTATAACAGAGCAGCTCGTGCAACCAGAACCATCAGTGGAAACAGTTAACGCGTCAAGAGGGACGGGATTAAATTGAAAACGAGGGTATAAGGGTAAAGTTGCAAATGTTTGCAAGAGTGGACTATGGGGATAATGGTTATCAATCTGCCCTGCAAATGCGGCTAAGGCAATTTGAAAGGCATCATCATGCTGTAAAAGGAAGGTAATCTGAGAAACATCAAAAGGCAAAATAATTTTTTGCGGTTCCACATCTGYAAGGGTTAGAAGGCGTTCCCGACCCTTGCGGATGAGAAGCGCAGCAGCTTCGGAAAGGGTGATGACAGTTTTAGAAAACTGATGGGGAAGAAAAAGCCATTCAATAACAATAAGAGGATCTTTCTGGGTCACGTCAAATTGAGCTATAATAGCAAGCAATTGAAAAGTTTGCCGTACGAGTGTCACCGAAATCGGGAAGAAACCTCGTAACACCAATGTAGTGTTAAAAGGCAGGCATTCTTTATTGGCAGCGCTGGGAACACGGGGGATCGCTCCACCACAGCGTGTTCAGTTTGCTGCAACTTTCATCACAAATTTATACAGTAAAATCTTGCATATACATGACATTTACATCACACACTTATGCATATGCATAGCTTGTCCCCGCTTCACATTAAAATGAGCTCTCCTCCCACTTGCGCCTGCGCGTTGTTTCTTGGTAGTGGTCGTCAGGGGTCGTGGGGATGAAGGCTAGTGGTTCSTCTTCGTCACCGCTGGTAACCTTTTGTTCTTGCGCAGACTCAGTTATTCCTTGGCTTTTATCCGAACCGAAGGGTTTGTTTCAACTGGTTTCTTAAGGCATCAGTTGTTTTCCACAATAGTTCATTAATCATCTTCTAATAATTAACAAAGCATCAGTCCTGTAAGTTCTTAGTTCTCATCAGGAACATCAGGGACCAGTCTTTGTTTTGTAAGTACCAAACACCCACTACTGCCCAACAACTATAATCATGACCCAAAACCCAAAATCCAAACACAATTATTTAATTCTAMGAACATTCRCTTCTRTCAGTAAGTAATCCTATATGATCATTGAACTACAACTGGTTTTTAACCCAGCCCTGGCCTGGGACCTTACAGGGGACTGTAAAGTGTAGCAGCATCATAGTTTTAATCATTTTGTAGCCTGCAACACGAGTAGTAAGTAAAAGGGGCTAGCATCAAGCATTCGAAAAGCTTGACGAGTAGAAATCAAGTCAGTGACATGCTGCAATGCTTGCTTTGCTTCCGGGGTAAGGTGTCGCGGAGAYGTAAGAGCAGGGTCCCCTCGAAGCAGTTGGAATAAGGGGCGAAGAGTTAATTAGAGATCCCTAGAAAAGGATGTAACCAATTTATGGTACCCAATAATATTTGAAGATCATTTAAAGTATTGATATTCGTGGACAATTGCACCGACTGGGGGCARATATGCTGTTCAGCAATATGCCAACTGAGATAATGCCAAGGAGACATTTGMTGAACCTTTTCAGGTGCAACYTGAAGGCCAACCTTTTGCATATCAGTGATAGCCTGAGTTAAAGCCTTCTGCATATCCGCCCGGTCGGCAGCGGCAACCAGAATATCGTCCATATAATGATAAAGGAGAACGTGTGGATATTTCTGGCGCATGGCTGATAAGGCCTGTGCAATGAACCATTGGCATATAGTGGGACTACTCTTCATGCCTTGTGGCAATACAACCCAATGATACCGCTGAGCGGGTGCAGCATGATTAACAGATGGTCCTGAAAAAGCGAATCACGGGGCATCATAAGGGTCTAAGGGAATAGTAAAGAAACAATCTTTTAGATCAATAATRGTCAAATAATGTGAATTGGGGATCATAGCAGGAGAAGGTAATCCAGGCTGCAGGGACCCCATATCTGTATGACTGCATTAATAGCACGAAGATCATGCAACAGTCACCATTTGCCACTCTTCTTACGAATGACAAACACYGGGGAATTCCAAGGGCTAGTAGTCGGAACAATGTGGCCTGCTTGCAATTGTTCCTCAACTAGAGCATGTAAATGCATTAACTTCTCTTTTGGCAGGGRCCACTGATCAACCCAGACAGGTATATCAGTTAACCATGTCAATGGAAGAGAAGATCGATGATCAGTGGCCCTTACGACAAATTTTATAGGGTTTGCAATGACATTCCCCATTGATCTAACACTTCCCGACTCCACAAAGTRATAGGTGCAGGGAGAACAAAAGGACGAATGGTCACAACTCGCCCTTCAGGACCTTGAACTTGGATCATATTTTTGCTGCGCATGGGCTGCACCGATCCTCCAATGCCCATTACTGCTGTGGTAACTTGTACCAAAGGCCACTGTGCAGGCCAGGAAGCTTGTGAAATTACAGTGACACCTGCCCCAGTATCTAAAATCGCCTTTATAGCTATGGGTGAGCTACCATTACAGGATAACAAGCATTTAAACAAAGGTTGGTTCCCAGTAATAGGTTGGGACCAGTAAATTTGAGGYGCGCCTGTTGACCCGAAGCSMCCAGTTYYGCRCTGTAYRGCTTGTGAAGCCGGGGGTGTTGCTCGAAAATATATCAATTGTGCTATACAGCTACCCTYGGGCACAAAACAAGGAGGTSAYGGAGTCCAYAACATTATYTTGATCTCTCCRCAGWAATCTGCRTCAATGACTCCARGTAGAACAAAAAGTCCTTRTTGTGTCRTAGATGAGCRCCCTAACAACAAGGCACTRTAYYCMTTGCCCAGKGGACCATGYACACCGGTGGGTACCASARCCACCTGASAGTCARRCAGAGTTACTGATTCGGAGGTGGCCAGGTCCACCCCGGCACTTCCGCTGGTGCGGGCGGTAAGAGGCTGTTGGCTGGAAAGATTCTTGGGGTATTTTTTGCCGGAGCGCGCCCCTTCGCGCTCCTCTGCCAGTTTCCCGATAATGGATGCCCGTTCTTATCAAATTTAGATTTACATTGATTTGTGTAATGATTTSCTTTTTTGCAGCGAGGACATAGTCCCGGGGGACGAACTTGGGGAGAACCCCTTGGTCCTTTCTTGAGATCCGGGCAGTCTTTTTTAAAATGACCGGGTTTTCCACATGCAAAACAGGTCTGACGAGAAGACTGAAGGGCACCAGCAAGGAGGCTCATCTGAGATGTATAAGTGCCTATATTGTGACAAGCTTCAATCATGTCAGGAACTTCAGGGTTTCGGAAGCCAATATTTTGTATAGCCTTACAGCAGTCATCATTAGCATTAGCGACAGYTRATTTCTCCAATAATAATTTTTTCRCTTCTTCATTGTCRACTTGACGATCCAGAGCCAATTTCAGATGATCAATAAATTGTATAAAGGGCTCCTGAGGGCCCTGTTTTATGGTAACAAAGGACTGATCAGCCTTCCCGGCTGTAGGCTCTTTTCTCAAGGCAGCGAGCGCAAGAGCTTTTGATTGCTCCAAACACGCAACTCACAAACGACATTGTAGCTCAGCAGTATTAAAGGGGCCCTCACACAGAAGGTGCACATCGGAGATGTTAGCTAAAGGGTCAGAATCGGGACGCTGCAAATTCTGTGACGCAGCATCAATGCAGGCATCACGCCAGGTGGCATACCAAACCATATATTATGTCGGGGTAAGAATTATACGGGCTATAGTGCAKAGATCATGAGGCACTAGTATATAAGAGTCAAAAATAAACTGCAAAAATTGCATGGTAAAAGGGGCAGCCAGACCATTCTCTTTCATGGTTTTCCGCAACTCTTTAATGATCATAAAGCTAAATCCTTYCCATCTAACCCGCCGATTGCCTTGGGGGTCAGTGTCTATCAGAACAGGGGAAGCTTTACACGCAGAAGCGAGAGCCAAATCTCCGGAYTGCAAGGCTGCTGCACGCACTCCAGCCCAACGATCATGGGGGTCTGGGGGATACAGATCAGGTTCCTTCTCCGGATCCACCTTCCCCTGGTCAAATGGATTGTCATCATCACCGTTTTCACCATCCAGCATTAGGGCAAGTACTTTCCTCCGTGACGACTCAGGTGAAATGTCAGGGTCCGGCAGAGGAGGTGCRGAAGGGAGCACGGGCGAGATAGGAGGAACAGAAGCAGCAGCAGGAGTAGGAGTAGCAGCTGGTTCAGGAGTATTAGGAGCAGGAGTACCGACATGTTGTTTCAACGTTTTAAATAGCACTCGCCAAGTAGACAAGAGGGAAGGAGCAGCAGGATCAGGGTTTTCCCGAGTGGCAGCATTCCAGAGTAATACCCCTATGTCGTCCCAGGTTTCAGGGTTAAATGCAAGAACAGAAGACAGAGCACGTTGCGTTGATTTCGGATAATTGACCTCCGCCCAAGCTAAGAGCTGYCGCAGCTTTGGAGGATCAAACTTGGCGGCCATGTTTCGACAATATTTTCRTCGTTAAGTCATATATGGCCTTCTGCTCACGAGTCATATTATTCCCCATTGTTCCCAGTCGCTTACCTGCATCCAGCRCTAGGTAATTGAGCTGCGCAGTCAGTGGTCCTCTCCGATGCACCAAGAGTTCGACCGGGCTACGGCACGTTCGCTGTTTCAATTCCTCACACGGGGCACCATTTGTGGCATATTGTCCGATAGCAATAAGCAGCCAGAAAGAAAGTAGCAGGAATAAAGCAGCAGGAATCCTTTAGGCAGCTCGCGTGCCATATTTATATCCTCAGATTATATAATCAACATTTGCTAAATTAATTACACGTGTTCCAAAGCACAAAAGATTAAACATCCACAAACATCCACGTCCTGTGCTCAAGGCCGATCCTCCCAAACGCCGTGTTCTGTGCTCAAGGCCGATCCTCCCAAACATCCCGCTGTTTTTCCGCGTTCTGTCAGGGTGATGACACGCTATGCATGATTTCTTGCCCAAATTTATTTCTAGCTCTATGTCTGTCTTTCCCATGGCTTATGGMCCAGCAGTTGAGCAACCTCGCATCTATCAGTCCCCTCACAGGTTGATTAAGTGCCACTCAGAATAGACTGAGGTGATTTGCTGTGCAGTCACAGAAGGACATTTAACASCTGGCAGATAGCTGGTATCAGACCTTCACAGATTTTTATTTAGAGAAAGGAGAAGTCCAAGAATCAAGGCACCTGTATGGAATTAACAGAGAAACTGGTCAACAGAGGACAACTTCCATTCCAGTCCTCCAAATCGTTGTCTGGTCCTTAAAATCYCAAATAAAGATTTTAACGCTAATTATAGCCAGCACTAGAATTAACAGTGATATGTCATAACTTGGTATTAAGCAAGGAGAGTCTCGGCTGTTCCCACAAAGTCAGTAATTCTGCTGCCATGCGCAGAAGTAAACACTAGCCAAGCTACTATCAGAAACCTCCATGGAAATGACCCAGGGAGACTGTTTTTCACCTTTCTAGTGGTTGCCATGGTCTTCAAAAGGCAAAGTTTCCAAACTAATTCTGTCTCTCACAATCAAATCCTATACAACATTTTTAGACTGTGTTATTACTCATCAGTATGTAAATATGGCACCGCCTTACTCAAAAAATCTGTTCACTGTGTGTATTCAGATCCATGTGTGCAGTTATGGTTAACTAAAATAGTTTTGCTGCTTTTTTTCCCCCCCCCTTAGCTCTGTAGATGCAGCACAGCTCACAGTTCATTTTCTCACTTGTTAACTGAGGCTAACAGTYGGACAGGGCAGGCAGTTGGACTAGATGATCGTTGTAGGTTCCTTCCAACTGAACTATCCTATAAATGACAACCTGTAAACGAAAAGCGCAGAAGTTCCGGGTTTTGGACACAAGGGGTCCGTAGAGGATCACAAAAGCCGCTGAAGTTCAGCAGCAACTCCAGTAACCCATGAACTGAAACAAGGCTAGGGTATTTCTACCTGTCTTTCTAATCCTTTAGTGTTGCACGCCGCGCACTTGGACCAAAGATTTCAGTATTGGCAACCGGAAAAACACACCCTTCTCTGCGGAGTCTAATTAAGACTAGTTAATGTTTCAATAGTCGTAATTGCAATGACTGACGGATCCTGGCTACCCCAGCCAGCCACGCAGGTGTACCCAGAGCTGTGTGGGCATCACTGTGCATCTGGGGAACAACCAAACCCAACGCACAACCTCCCTGAGTGGGAAAGGAATGGGTTGGGGGTGTTGGGGGTGATAGCGTTGGGCTTCGGTTCCCATCTTCTGCCAAAACTCTGCTCTGAGCTGCTGACTCATCAGGTACCTCCCGGTCAGACACGTCGAGGTGTCTTGGGGCAGGCTCTGGGGGATGGCTGCTGCCTTTCAGGACAGTACTGAGTCTTAAACATCATTACTTTCCACAAGGTCCTCCAATGTCTGCTAGCAGATTTACCACTATGCATCGCAAAAGGTGAAAAAAAGGGGAGAACCTCAGCTAAASGAAATGCAATGGGAAAGAGTCAGCCTGTCTCTATGCAAAATGGGGAAAACAGGGAGTACCCTCAGACACCCCTGAGCCTAAAAGATGATGGAAATATGCATTTACATAAATGGCTCTCTCTGAGTTACTTAAATGGGCTGCCAACTCTGGTTTTACAGCAGTTGGCTGGGTTTCCCTCACTAACGCCTCCTGATAGGCCTGTGGGATCTGTATCAGGTTATGGGGGTGATGCTGGGTGATTTAAGAAAGTAATGACTTGACAGCCAGGCAGTGTTAGGGATGTGATCTTGGGGAGATACCCAAATCTATCAGCACTGTCAACTCTCATCCCACCCACATTCCTGCATGGCCTCATGCTGTTTTGGCTAAAGAGCTAGAAACATTAAAATTACCAGAGGAGGTCAGTGCTGTGCAGCCAATGGATAATGTCTTCATAGGTGCTGCAGAAACTGTGACACAGGCTGTGGCCAAGGTTATCACATACCTACAGCCTGTTGGGGTAGAGGTACTGGAGGAAAAGAAAGAGGGACCCGTTCAGGATGGAAGCTTTTGGGGCATCAGATGGAAAGGTGGGAGAAAAATGGCCCCCACTGTGGTGCCACAGGAAATCCAGCAGTTACTCATTCTCAAGTATTAAAAAAGCAGTTATACCCTGTGCTAGGGACTTTAGAGTTTTGGAGGCACATATTCCAAGATTTAATATCATAACCCAACCATTCTATAACTTATTAGAGAGAAACRCAAGCTGTGCCACAACACGAAGGTGCCCTGGAGCTTTTAAAGTGAATGTTCAGCAACCACTGGGACCTTGCATGGCTCGTCTTGCTATGCATATGCAAACTGGAATACTTGTTACATACACTCACAAAGTACAGGGTAAGTGGCAGATGCTCCTGGAAGTGGCACACAGACCATGAACACTGATCCCAATGATGTATGGGCTGGTGCCAGACGATGGCTAGGAAACCGGGCAAAACGCAATGGGCAGACAGGAAATGGAGAGGAAGGGAGAAGGGAATATTGGGAGCAWATGTACGATATTGCTAACTTCAGTCTTATTCCTACAGAACGTGTAGCAGCATGCCACGAAAGTACCACTGAGGTGGCAGTATGGCCAACAACTTAGCAGGATAAATGTGGGAGGACTTTCTTCTGCCTTAGGTGCTGAGTGGTTGGGTAGATGGTTGCACGAACGGTTGGGACATGCTGGCTTGTATGACTAGTGAGAGTAAGCAGCAAGCAGACCATCTCATGAGCACCTGTGGGTTTTGCAATGAAACTGAGGCTTGTCTTGTGAAAAGTCAACCACAAGAAGGGAAGGAAAAGGCCTTTGGAATACTTTGCAAGTAGATTGCATCAGACCCCAAGGGGGTGGAAATTTACTGTGACTGCAGCTGAAGTAGTGAGCGGTTTGGATAATGTTTACCCTCTACACATCGCGTCTGCATGGGCAACAGTAGCAGGATTAAACCGCTACGCACCTAAAGCCACCAGAGATACAGTCAGATGATGGCTCACTTTTTAAAAATAAAATAGCACAGGAATGGTGTCTCAAGCCTGGAGTCACATGGACTTTCCACTTACCCAGTTGACCTCAGAGTAATGGTAAGAGCAGAGAGATGCATGAGTGGCTTGGGCAACAACTCAAACGACGTAATGGTGTCATCTGCCAACTTGCTGAGGGTGSACTCTGCCCCACCACCCAGACCATTAGTTATGGAAGATGTTAAAGACCTGGTATTGACCTCTGGGCAACACTACTAGTTACTGGCCTCCAACTCAACTTGGTGCCACAGAGCAGCACCCTCTGAGCCCGGCTGTTAAGCTGGTTTTCAGTCTACCTCACTTTGTTTGTCTAAGAGGATGCTATGGGAGACATCCTCATAGATAAACACAGCGTTTTGCCTTTCTAAAGTCAAGATAAACAGCATCCATTGCTCTCCCCTCACACACTAAGCTAGTAATTTTGTATAGAAGGCTGTTTGGTTGGTTAAGCATGATTTCCTCTCACTAAAGTCATGCTGACTACTCCCAGACCCCCTTTTGTCCTTAATATGTTTGGAAACGACTTCCAGGAGTATTTGCTCCCTCATCATCCAGGGAATCGAGGTGGGGCTGGTTGTTTCCTCCTTCTTGCCCTTCCTGAAGATAAGTGATGCTTTATTTCTCCATGCCCTCAGGCACCTCTCCCAATCACCGTGACCTTTCAAAGATAATTAATTGAGAGTGGCTTCACAAAGACATCGTGTCAGCACTCACGGGTGCACCACACCAGGGCCCATGGACTTGGTTATGTCCAGTTTAAGTGCTCCCTAGCCTGGTCCTCCCTCCACCCAGAGTAAGTCTTCCTTGCTCCAAGCTTTCCCTCTGGTCGCTGGGTCCTTGGATTTCTGAAGGCTGGTCACATCTAGTGATTGCACTGCCATGCCCAGAACACAGTCCACCTAATCCAGTTGAAAATCAGATTGCAAAGTTATGCTTTCTTATGAAAACAACAGCCACCTGCCCTGCTCTTTGTAGGCAGTGGTGACTTCTCCTCTCCAGCCAAGGATGCCTTGTCATTTCTCTCATCCCGCAGCAAACATCTGCAGCACAGTTCCTGCACAGAAATACAACAGCATGCCCTCTTACCCTTATCCCTTTCTAGTTTAAACAGTGTCCCCCACCCCTTTGTCTTCCCTTTGCCTGGAGGGTTTCTGTCAGCAGTGTTTTGCTCCAGAGTCATTACAAATGCAAACAAAAAGCCTTTTATGACCAAGCAACTCGTCTCATCTCAACGAGCTATTAAGAAAATGGCTACTTTCAAACCCATTAAACAGGTACATTTGATAGAGATACTGCTAGCATAACAGGTGACCACGCAAAATGTTCTTATGTGCTTTATGAGACTATAGACATTAATAAGTGTAAAAATGCAGAGTAATTTGTATCTTTAAAATTAAGATTCAAAAGAAGCATTTTAATGTTAAAAGGAACAGTCAGTAAGAATTTTTTGCAGAATCGGTATCCCTACGCTTTCCTTCATCTAATATGACCTCTGTGTCACATACTGCCCTTTTATGATCTTCGCATTGTGGGTGTGCAACTGGAGATTTGCCTGGATGAGTGAGTTTGCACTCATCCTTGCCTTCATCTTTCTGCTTGGGAGAGCTGCTTGGGCATGGTGGGAGCCACCTACAAATTCGCACCAGGGCACATGAGTGCAGGGGGAGTTTCTTCTCTGTTCTGTGCTCGCATGCTGATCACAGTCTTCCGAAGCAGAAGGTGCTCCTGCAGGAGAACAAGGTCTCTTCACATAATTATCTTCCCATCAACAGACAGAATCCCCCTCCTGGCCATTGCATCACCAACTGTGAAGCAGTCCCAAGTATTGTGTGGGGAAAAAAAAAAAAAAAGGAAAAGGAATTGAACATGAGCTCGCAGCCCAGAAGGCCAAGCATATCTGGGCTGCATCAAAAGAAGTGTGACCAGCAGGTCAAGGGAGGTGATGGCTCCTCCTCTACTCTGCTCTTGTGAGACCCCACCTGGAGTACTGTATTCAGCTCTGGGGCCCTCAGCGTAAGAAAGACATGGACGTGTTGGAGCGGGTCCAGAGGAGGCCATGGAAATGGTCAGAGGGCTGGAACACCTCTCCCGTGAAGAAAGGCTGAGAGATTTGGGGTTGTTCAGCCTGGAGAAGAGAAGGCTCCATGGAAATCTTGCAGCCTTTCAATATATAAAGGGGGCTTATAAGAAAGGTGGAGAGAGACTTTTTACCAAGACCTGTAGTGACAAGACAAGGGACAAGGATTTTAAACTGAAAGAGGGTACGTTTAGATTGGACATAAGGAAGAAATGTTTTATGATGAGGGTGGTGAGACACTGGAACAGGTTGCCCAGAGAAGTTGTGGATGCGCCATCACTTGAAGTGTTCAAGGTCAGGTTGGACAGGGCATTGAGCAACCTGATCTAGTGGAAGATGTCCCTGCCCATTGCAGGGGAGTTGGACTGGGTGATCCCTTCCAAACCATTCTATGATTCTATGAATTCGGTGACGGAAAATGGGGAGCAGAGTCAAAGGCAGAGTGAGAAGACTGATCCTCCCACTTAGCTGTCTCTGGCCCTTTCCTCGTGCCTTGGCCTCGTCTTTTAGCTACTAAGAGGATCTGGACCCTGGAAGCAGTCAGGATAGAAACGAGGATGAGTTAAGAGACTCACACGGTCCTGTGGCATGTTTCCCACAAGGACCTGTGGGACAAAACATCAGACTAGCACAGAATCATGGGGTTGCTCTAATATTATCCTCCAGGAGTCAGGGGACTCTTTTCCCTCGGCTTTCTCTGCTGTTTCTTCGTTCGTCTCAGCAATCGTTGATCCCCTGAGAGAAATCTTCCATCGCAGGAGAAGGCAGATGTTGGGAGGAGACCATGCAAGCATGGAAGAGGAAAACCCTTCATGGCACTGTCTATGGCAGCTCCAAAAGGAACGATGGGCAGGTCTGCTCCCTCATGGTGTAAGCTCTCTGAGGCTTCACTGTGATTGCCTTGGAGACGTGTTGTTGGAGATCTGGTATCACCGTATCTCACCCAGCCCTTAGCTTATGAAAAGTCACCTTCTCGGGAGCAGATTCCTGGATCTCTAGGCCAGCTTTCATACCCAATTTTGCGACCATGGTGCATTCAACTCGAACATGTTATAACTGTGATGCTTATGAGGAATTGAGAAAGAGGACTCAGACTTCCCAGCTGTAAAAGAGGAATGAGGTTTCAACACAGCTTGGCAACCTTTGTACAGTTGTCCTCTACGGGACTTTTCTCAATGAATTACGACACAGTCCAAGAGATACGCCAACCCTCAATCTCCCACAACCCAAGGCAGAGTTTGTTATTCACAGTGCTGATGGACTCCCCTAAATTTTTACTCCCTTCTGCTATAACCAAGCTCATAAAATGGAAGAGTTATACTCTGGAGAGCAGAGTAGCAGAGCAAAACGCATCTCAGCACCGTCCACTGCAGAGGGTGGTGTTGAGAGGTCCTGGGATCCTGTTCAAAAATTAGTCCCTTGAGATTTGCACAGAAGGTGCAGCCTGCTATCCCAGGTAGCTCATTGCAACCTGGGCTCCAAGCACCCACCAACAATGAAAAAAAGGGAAAGGTACAGAAATCAGCAGTTTCATGACCTTTACGGTTACTTCAGTCCATACTTGTGGCTTCTTCTCTTCTTTCATATGCTCTCAGAGCCCATGAAAAAAAAGGAAGAAGACAGAAGACAGTAGTTGGAAGAAAGAGTATAATAACCCCTTTGTGGCTTACATTAACACTGAGGTCATTAAAATATTCCATGTGAAAGCCCACAGCTTCCAAAAGGAGACACCACTACTGAACTTGGGTTGAGCAGATCCTGGCTCGATCAGAGAAGAACTGCAGAAAAAAATGCAGTCGCTGTGGGAAGAGGTGGACACAGCAAGAGGGGATCAGTGSAAAACTCCTTTACTTGGCTTGATAAATCCTTCGTACATGGATACTGCAGCCAGGCACATCTAATGTGACTCTGAGGAAATGGTCTCGACGCTCACAAATGGCCTTTCTATAGCTCTGAGRATGGGCTGCTTTTCAGCAAACCTCCCACCGAGTGCACTCATCTCAGCTTAAATGAATCTGCCAGGGCTGGGAACATTGTCAGTCTTTTTGCAAGGACAAGAGCCAACAGTCTAGTCAGGAGACGGCTTCTTTCAGAAGAAGTTGTCAACAGAGGCAAGCACGTTGGAAGGCGTACCATGAGCCTGGGTTTCTGGTGGCTGGCAGCAAAAGGAGGTCTGGCCTCAGCAAGGTCTCAGTCTCTTTAAGTAGCACTGGGAAAATGATAAACTTAGAGTAATAAAAGCATCTGCCAGCTTTCCAGACTCATCCAAAGATTCAAGAATGGTTTTTGTAAAATTTGGTGGTCATTCCTTTCCCTCACACATTATCAATGCCAATGCATTTGAAAATAAAGTTGGCGTCATATCTGCTCTCTGTGGCGTTAGAGAAAAAAGAGCAGGGATGCCTTCATGCAACTCCACACTAACAACTTCTGCAGAGCAGAATATTTGAGCAAGAAATGGAGCAATTTGTGCAACACCTAGAAAATAACAAAATTATTCACACAACAGCYGTAACTTGCAGAACGGTTGAGCAAACTCAAATGTGATCCATTGCTGAAGAGCTGTCTTGCCTAAGCAGCTGGTAC
Organism: Oceanodroma leucorhoa; assembly: GCA_030449065.1. NCBI lineage: Eukaryota > Metazoa > Chordata > Aves > Procellariiformes > Oceanodroma > Oceanodroma leucorhoa. Next base: position 21,931 of record JASVER010000357.1, on the reverse strand, counting down.
AGCTCCTGCAAGGACCATCCTCAAATCACTCTGCTAAGGGGTGTGCCAAGTCCACGGCCCTGGTTTGAAATCGTCGAACGAGTGTGCAATAATTGGGATAAATGCCTGGGACTGTCCCCAGCTGTTTGCCTTCTCCACTCTGGGGGTGAGGAGCCCAGAAACCCCAGCAAGTGCTGAACACCTTTGCTGACTAGAGCTGGACTATTTCTCTAAATTTATGGAGAAACTGATCCCTTGCACATCTGTATATTGCTATAGATGCAGAGATGTTTTTTCKGGTTTAAAAATAAAAATAAAACGATACCTGCACTCGAGTTGTTGTGGAGGGGTCCCTGCAAGGTTTGGCCCCATGTTGGGCATGGAGCTGCAATGGGAGATTTAGGGGGCTGCTCCCACCCTCCTCCCACACCCCAGGGAGATTTCCTCTTACCCCCCAAAACCTGCACCTGCTTTACATCATGGAGAGCAGAGCCGAGCAAAGGGCACGCACTGGATGAGGTTGTTGCGAGGAGGGATGGAGGTCCAAGCTGYGCACCCACAACAGATCCCGGAGGGTGTACAGCCCTTCCCAAGGGAAGACGGCCAGGAGAAGCAGGAATCAGCCTGGTCTGAACCAGAAGAAAGCTCGTCAAGTGCCAGTTACGGGTTGAGGTCTTGCGTAGAGGTGGAAAGAAGATGACTGTACACGGTGGAGAGTGCAGCTGTAAGGAGAACACACTGGCCTTTGCAATTTGCAACTTTCCTAAACAAAATTACTGCAAAGGATGGTGGTGCTTAGCAGCGAAGCAAGTCCTTTTCTGAGCACTCCGTGGGGCATCGTTTCTTTGACGAGCCTTTCTTGGAGGGAAAGAGAGTGAAAGGACACTGCCTTCAGCCAACAACACTGGAGTGATTAAAAAATAATATTAAAATAAATATTGTGATGACTATTTTAATAAATATTTAAATTTTTWAAAAAACCTTCTTCATGGCCATTGAGGATATGCAGGTTCTTCGCTTTAAATTCAGGGTGGGCTCACAGCTGAGTTGAAAGGATTTTTTCAGAATCTGAAAACCGCTAGCACAACTGTGAAAGGAGGGTTGGTTTCAATGCAACAAGCAGTTATTTCCTGTAACACAGTTCTGAAGCCCTGAACTGCCAGATCCTTAACATAATTTTAGGATTTTGCAGTAACCTGCTATKATTCTCAGTAAAAATCTCCAGCTCATAAGAAGCATTATGCTAGTTCTTCTCTGCCACTGACATCATCATTTGAGGAGGGAGGCAGCCGAGGAGAAATACCAATTAATCAAAAATAATCAAGAGAAATGAGATTAAATCACTGGCCCTGACAGTAACCTATATTTTATATCACTGAATAAATTCTGGGGGTTAAAAACATGGCTCTGCAACCCTGTATCTGCCCACAATGGCAAACCTTGCAAGTAATTTCCATTTCTCAGAAAAGCAGAGTTAAAAAAAAAAAAAAAAAGAAACAGAAAAAAAACCCACAAAAAAAAACAAAAGAAGCCAAAAACCAGCTTTGACTGTCTGTCACTGGGTTTTGAGCAGTCCCCAGGAGGGGTCACTGGTGGTGATGCCAACAGATCTGGGATTTCTGCAGCCTCTTCTGAGTGCAAACCCCTTGTTTTTGGAAGGTTTTAAGGAATGCAAACAGACATGAGGGTTTTTTAATCTCCCAAAACCTGGAAATGGGTGGTCTGTCCTAAGCATTTCCCCCTGCATCTGGCCTTCCAGCTGGGGGCTGGAGATGGGAGGGTTTGGCTGTTAAGGAGAAGCCAAATCCTGCAGATCTTGAGATCCCGAGGGTTTTCTCCTTCCCGGTACTCTAGAGAGAAGATTGGTGGACTCAGACCTGGAGGTTTCTGCCATCCTGGCCCCGTAGATGTTTTTTCCGTTGCGGGTCCAGCTGCACTGCTTCGTAGCTGATAACAGGGGGCTGTTGCAAGGTTGCACTCCTCCAAAGGTCCCCGAAACCCTCCTTTAAATCATCYGGGGGGGCTTGGCTGTCCCTCGCATGATGGCCCCTTTGCCGTTCAGCCAGCAGCGTCTCTGGACCACCCTGTCCAGCTTTACTGTCCCAGCTCTCCCCAGCTACTGGGAAGCTTGAGTGAGGGCTAGACCCATATATTTGTGTGGACGACAAATCAACCCATGCCGCAAACATGTTCATAAGCTGCTTATCACAAGCGTTACCCAAAGCGTTTTCCATGGATCATTATTTTCCTTTGGAGGAAGCTCCACGGCATGCATGCCAGTGCTGTGCTGGGGAGGTTTTTCTCACCTGGAAAACTGTGTGGCTCGGGAGAAATTCAGAAACAGGCTGCAGGACCCCAGCTGTGAGACAATTCCTCCAGGATGGGGGAGTTTTCCACCCCCAGCTATAGGGAGCACCACCACCCAGCCCTGCATCACCACCCCCAGGCTGAGCATCCCCAAGCTGCAATTCAGGGGGGCAGCTACAAAGGAAAAGCCTCTGCRTTGCCAAGGGCAGGCATTCAGCATGCCTCCCAGCTGCCCGTGTGCCCTCTCCTCTCCGGAGACTTCCCACCACCACAGAGGAATGTGGGGGTTGGACCCCTTTTGCTCAGAGCCTGCCTGCCCCGAGGAGGAGAAAAAGCGAGATTTAGGGCTCAAGCAGCGGGTTCATGGGAAAACACAGTTTAAAAAAAAAAAGGCAAAACAACAGCAAATTTTATTAAGTTTCAGCATCTCAGCTAATTTTCCCCCTCCCCTTCCACTTCGCACCAGGGTTGGTTGTGCAGGAGATGGATCCTCTGCCGATGGCAGAGCACAGTGTCTCCCAGCCTGTTGGGGATCCCCAGGGAGGGGTGGGCACAGGCTCCCCAGGCAGAAGCTCCAGGAACCCTGTCTCCCAAAACAGAAGTGCAGACTGCTCAGAGGGGTGCAGGAGACCCCCAGGACAGTGCCCCCAGGCAGGCAGGCAGAGCCCTGCCTGCGCACGGTGTGGAACCACGGTTAGGTGCCAAAGCTTGCGGGACCCCGCTGCTCCCCTCCCGGCTGCCAGCAGCCCCGGTGGGAAAGCCAGCAGGGACCAGATGGCTGGTTGAGCCTGGGCAGGTGTTTGTCCAGCCTCCAAACCGTGAGCTCACCCCACAAACTGCCCTCCAGAGTTTGTCCAGTCCCTCCCTTGCTGGAGATGGAGAATATTTGCAGCCACTGAAACCGCTTTTCATGTGTGTCCCCTCCTGCACACCCAGAGCCATCCCAACTTGCTCTCTCGCTGTGTCCCTTTACCCTTTTGCACTATCAGCCAACCCACACCCAGCCCTTAATGATGCAAATCACCCTGAGCATTGCATTGCTCAGACAGAGCCAGATCCCAGGTTTGTCTGGTTTTAACTCAAGTCCTAGAGATCCATCTAGCAGTTCCTCCCAGCTCCATCACACCCCACTTCAGCTGCATGCTTTGAGGGCTTGCATTTGTTTCCCCAGCTTCTTAACCCCCAGGAGGCTGTTTAGCACCTCTCCCTAATTACAGCGGTTAATCCCCAGGGAGGCTGTTTAGCATCTTCCCTAATTAACAGCAACCCGTGACAACCTCCTCATACCTAAGATGCAGGAAGGACGTCAAGGTCAGAGGCGTTTCTGGGTTCCTCTGCTGAGCAGTTTCAGCATCTGTCTCTGCCAAGGTCTTGCATCAACCTTAACAGCTTTAATTTCTAATTAATTGCTCTCCTGCTGTTTCTGTCTGTCATCCCGCAGGCTGCTTCTTCCCCGGGGTTTCCCTTGTGCATCTCAGAGCTGTGCAACGACTGCTCGAGTGGACTGTTGTCACCGCTGCCAAGTGACATCAATTTGCAAGGTGCCAGGCATCCAGCTGCAGGGCTGGGGTCTCCAGGTGCTGCCCGAGGCATCACTTCTCCTTCCCTCCCTTGCAGGCCATTTCTAGCCCCGCAAGCCTCAGGCATTGGACAGGGAGCCCAGACCCCTGAGACGTGCCTGCTGCGATACCAGCCCCTGGATTGAGGGGAGGTCCTGGCTAYCGGCACGGGGCCAGTGCATTAGCGGGGGGCATGGGAACACCGTCTCCCCCACCAGCAACATCGCATCCCCCGGTGCCCCCCAGGTTCTCCCCCGTGCCGCTGATAAGGGGGGACCGGGAGCTGCTTTGTGCCAGCTCCCCAGTGCTGGGGGCCGTCACCCAGGGCACGGACAGGTATTTCTGCACCTCGATGGCCGGGCTCCGGCGGTCGGGGTCCAGCGTCAGCAAGCGCCGGAGCATCTCCAGCGCCCCGGAGCCGAAGCCTTGCCAGGATGCAGGCAACCCGCGCCCCCCCACACCGCCCTGCCAGGCGCTGAAGTCCTCGAACTGGGGGTCAGAGCTGGTGGCCACGGCCCAGGGGAAGCAGCCAGTGCAGAGGCAGAAGAGCAAGACAGCGAAGGCCCAGACGTCCAGGCTGGAGTCCAGCTCCAGCGTGTCAGAACCCTGGAGCAGGCAGAGCTCCGGCGGGGCATAGGGCAGGGTGCCGGACATGGCACCCACCGCCGAGCCCTGCACACGGGTGAGCCCGAAGTCACCCAGCTTCACCCGCCGGCACTCATGGTCGAAGAGCAGCACGTTGTCCAGCTTGACGTCCCGGTGCACCAGGGCACGGCTGTGCATGAAGTCCAGTGCCTCGGCCAGCTGGGACGCACAGCGCTTCACCAGCTCCTCCTCCAGGCCCTCCTGCAGGGAAGGTCATACTGTCACCCACTGCACAGCCCCCTCCCCAAAGGGGCTGCTGCAGCACCCAGACCCCTGCCCAGCACCGCCAACACGTGCTTCGCCCCACAGCAGCCTGTAGCCGCATGCCTGCACTGCAAAGGGTCTCCCCATGCACAGCACGAGCATGCACCCCACTGCAAAGGGTCTCCTCCCACGCACAGCGTCACTGCACCCACTCCAAAGGGTCTCCTCCCATGCACAGCGTCACTGCACCCACTCCAAAGGGTCTCCTCCCATGCACAGTGTCACTGCACCCCACTCCAAAGGGTCTCCTCCCACGCACAGCGTCACTGCACCCCACTCCAAAGGGTCTCCTCCCACGCACAGCGTCACTGCACCCCACTCCAAAGGGTCTCCTCCCATGCACAGTGTCACTGCACCCCACTCCAAAGGGTCTCCCCACAAAAAGCATGACCATGCACCCCACTGCAAAGGGTGTCCCCACACGCGGTGTCACTGCAAAGGGTCTCTCTCCATGCGCGGTGTGGGCAGGCACCCCACTGCAAAGGCTCTGCCTGCAAGGTGTGAGTGGGGGCTCCCCACGTACACAGTGTCACTGCACCCACTCCGAAGGGTTTCCCCACCAAAAGCATGACCATGCACCTCACCGCGAAGGGTCTCCCAGCACACAGCGTCACTGCACCCACCGCAAAGCTGTCCTGGCACCTTCTCCTCCATCCTCCCACCCTTCTCCTCCATCCTCCCACCCCTCCTGGCCCCCGCCCCCCGTCCTGCAGAGCCCTGGGGCAGCACGCACGCCTGGGTTGAGGAGGGCACAGAGGTCCCCAGCGGGAGCGAGCTCCTGCCCAAAGGCAAAGTGTGTGGCACTCTCGAAGGCGATGGGCAGGGCGCGCAGGCAGGCGTCATGGCTGGAGAGGCACAGGGCAATGCAATACTCCCGCAGGAACGCCCGCCGCTCCGTCTGCTCCTTCAGCATCAACTTGAGGACCACTGGCGAGCCTGGGAAGTAGGGGGGTAGCCAAAAGGGGGTCAGCACCAGCWGGGACACCGAGGGGGGCAGAAACAGGGTCTGGCATGAGGTGGTTTGGGCAGAGCTGGGGTTTGGCTTGGGTGGGTCGGGTGCAGTGGGGGGGTTGTGCACATCTGTGCACATCTGGGGAGCAGGTTGTCCCAGCCAGCAGCAGGCTTACCCTCCCCATCCCCCCCCCCAGCGCCCCTCACCACCATCCCGGGGCTCTGTCAGCACCACACGGCCATAGGTCCCGCTGCCCAGCTCCTCCAGCACGGCGTAGTGCTCCTCCAGCTCCCGCTGCGGCACCTCCCGGCCTGTCTGTGCCATCAGCCGCTCCAGGAACTCCTCGTTGTCCTCCCCGTCCTCGTCTGACTCCTCCATGGGCCCTGAGGAGAGCCAAGCCCCCCGTGCTACTGCAAAGCCCCACGGTCCCCAGCCCCTTACATGGGGAGATGGTGGCAGCACCAGCCTCATGGCCCCAGGGTACCCGGCGAGGACAGACCAGTGCAGCCCAGTCTAGCCCAGTCCAGTCCAGTTTAGCCCAGYTCAGGCTAGTGGAGCCCAGACCAACCTGATCTGAAGCATCTCAGCCTAGTCCAGTTCAATTCAGTCCAGTCCAACACACTCAAGCCCAATACAGTCCATCCCTGCCCAGTCTAGTGAAGCCCGGACAAGCCTGGTCTAATCTTCTCCAGCCCAGTCCAGTCCAATGCAGCCCAGCCCAGCCCAACCCATTCTAGCCCAGTCCAGTCCAGCCCAACCCAGCACAGTCAAGCCCAGTAGAGCCCAGGGGCTCTCCCCACGGTGTCCGTGGCAGGGATCGAGCCCTGCCCCTCTCCCCCAGGCACTGCGCAGACATGGGGGTCCTGCCTGGTGGGAAGGTGCAGCCCCACTCCAAGAGGTGATGGGGACCCCAAAACGCCCCTATCCAGTGGGGCCGAGCACCCCCGATGGGAGCCGGGGAGGGTTGGGACACTCGCTCCATTGAGCCCCAATGTCCCCATGTAGGAGGSAGGTTCAGCCCCACATCACAGCCCAGAGGAGAGGCCGTGAGCCCTATAACCTCCCAGAGAAGGGACAGGAAGCTCCACATTGCACCCCACATCACCCCATGGCAGCAGTCAGGGTCCCCTCTCTCCACCCTACATCCTCCCCATTGCAAGGGGTCAGGGCTGCCTCTGTCCCTCCCCACATCCCCCCCATTSCAGGGAGTCAGGGATGACTCTTTGCCTCTCCATCCCCAGCCCTGAAGCAGAACCCCGGACCTTTCTCCGATCTCACCACCTGCAGCCATCTGCGCCGGCACAGCCACAGCAAGGTCACTGCCACCACTGGCACCTCCAGGTGTGCRGGGCTAGGACAACCAGCCTGTCCCCCACACACACCCACCCACTGCCGTGGGGCTGAGCCAAGAGGGCCATGCAAGCAAGCCAGAAGCAGAAGACAGGGTCGAGCGTCCCTCGGAGTTGCACGGGGAGAGCCGAGCAGCCCAGGAGCACTGCGTGCCTCACCTGCGTCCCCCGCCGTGTGTCCCAACAGGGTCGCGTGCTCCCGGGGCACGGCTGGATGCCCCCGGCCCCACGGCCGCCCCCGGCACAGGGAGCTGTGACTCAGACTTTCCTGCCCGCTCCCATGCCGCTGGCCCGCGCTAATCTCTGCCGCTCGCGGACAGGGAACATGTGTCAGCCCCAACGCGTGCCGAGGACCAAAGATAGGCAGGAGGCAGGACAGGCAGGGCATTGCACGGGGGGACAGAACGGACAGGATGGAGCTGAGGATGGGGGACAGACAGACAGGGTGGAGCTGAGTATGGGGGGACAGACAGAACATCGCGTAGGGGGACAGACGGGCAAGGTGGAGATGGAAATGGGGGGCAGACAAGGCATTGCATAGGAGGACAGACAGGATAGAGCTGGGAATGGGGGACAGACAGACAGGATAGAGCTGGGAATGGGGGACAGACAGGACATTGCATGGGGGGACAGACAGGGTGGGGCTGGGCATGGGGGACAGACAGGGCATTGCTTGGGGGGACAGACGGACAGGATGGAGCTGGGTATGGAGGGACAGACAAGGCATCGCATGGGGGGACAGATGGACAGGATGTAGCTGGGGATGGGGGACAGACAGACAGGGGATTGCATGGGGAGGACAGACAGACAGGATGGAGCTGGGGTTGGGGGCTGAGCCGTGCTGAGCCTGGTGGGCTCGGTGCACCCAGTGCTGGGTGGGGAAGCAGGGTGCAGGCCTCTTGACTGTCCCTYGGCGTGCTGCTCTGCACTGTCTGTCTCTCTGTCCCTGTGCTGCTTGTCCACCCAGAGAGGGCGTCAGTCCCAAGCACCGTGCTCTGTCCATCCATCCCTGCAAGCTGTCCTCCACGCTGTCTGTCCATCTTGTCCATCCATCCATCCATCCATCCCACACAGCGCTTGGTCCATCTGTCCCCACAGGCCTTGCTTCTTATCTGTGCTGTCTGTCCATCCACCTGTGCACCCTGTTCTGTCCATCCCCCCATACCATGCATCATGCTGTGTCTATGTCCATAGTCCTCTGTGACAGCTGCTCCACACCACCTCTCTTTGTATCCCCATGCAATGCTTCCTCCTGTCTGTCTGTCCTTCCTCACAGTGCTGCCTCTCCATCAGACCAATCTGCTCTGCTTCACCAAGCCACGCTCCTTGACGTCTGTCTGTCCCCGTGTGCAACGCCCAGTCTGCCCCCTCATGCCCAGCCCATCCTGTCTGTCGGTCCCCCCGTGCAATGCCATCACAATGTCATCTCACAACACAGCCCAACCATGCCATGACACAGCCCAACCATGCCATGACACAGCCCAACCATGCCTGACAGCCTAGCAATGCCACGACACAGCTTGGTCATGCCACGACGCAGCCCAGTCATGCCACGACACAGCCCAGCAACGCCACGACACAGCCCAGCAATGCCATGACACAGCCTGGTCATGCCACGATACAGCCCAGCAATGCCACGACACAGCCCAGCCATACCACAACCTCATGCCACCTGCCCCCCCCATTGCCACGGTCCCCCTCGCCATGTCCCATCACAGCCCCAGCCCCAGCCTGGCCATGACCCCTCATCCCGCTGCGGTGGCATCCCAGGAGGACGCAGCAGGTCACGGGCATCCCTCCACCTGCCTTAGTTTCCCCTCTCCAGTGCCACCTCCTTGAGGGGATGGGGAGACCTGTTTTGTCATGTCCCCCCGGCCACGCAGCATCTCACAGCTCTAGCTTCACCCACCTACGTGSTAGCCGGCTCTCACGGGGGTGTGGGGCAGGGACCGGGAGCAAGTAGTGGGTGCCAGACCCCCAGATGTGGGGCAGGATGGTTTGGGGATGGGGGGGACASCAGCCCCAGTTGCTGGCCCGCAGCGATCCCCATGACTGAGGCATCGTCCCATGGGGTTGGCACCAACGCCGGGAGACACCGTCCCCACACCAAGCCCCCTCCACCACCGTCCCCAGTGTGCCCAGCCCCAGCCATGCCACCCCCGCCCCATGTCCCTGTCRTCGTCCCCCCCGAGCTCTGACTCACATCTGGGCCCCCTCGGCGGGGTGCGTTCCTGGGGGGTCTATTTTGGGATGGGGCTGGCAGAGCCCAGCTGGCGGCACACACGCCCAGTGTCCTGCCAAGGAAGTACTGGCCACGCCGAAACGCAGAGGTCGGCTATGGGGGTGCAGCCGGGGGGGGTGGTGCACGGAGCCGGGGGTGCTGGGGGGTSTCCCCAGGTTGGAGTGGGGGAAGGACAGCACACGGGGGTTGGGACATGCTGCTCATCCATCTGCCTGCACCCTGGGGCTGAGCCTGCCACCGCATCCTCGCTCTCCCCCAGTTCCCGGCCTGGATCCCTCCCTCTCCCCTAGTTTTCAGGGCCATACACTTCCCTCTCTCCGCTTCCCACAACTATCTCCCTCTGTCCCCATTTCCCACAGCCATACCCCTCCCTTTCCCTACTTTGCACAATAATTCCCATCCCTCTCCCCAGTTCCCACGACCATCTCCCTCCCTCTCCCCAGTTCCCACCACCATCACCCCTCCATCTCCCCACCTCCTGCAACCATACCCCTCCCTCTCCCCATTCCCCATGACCATCTCTCCCCATTTCCCACGATATTACTCGTCCCTCTCCCCATTTCCCACAGCCTCCTCCCTCCCTCTCCCTTGTTCCCACGACCATCTCCCTTCCTCCCCCCATTTCCCACAGCCACCTCCCTCTTCCCAGCTCCCAGGGCCGTAGCCCTCCCTCTCCCTCTCCCTCCCCACCTGCTCTTTCCCCCATCCCATCTGCTCGCGGGGCCCTGACCCCGGCCCTGTTGGAAGGTAATTAATACTTGACAGCACATTAGCGGGACCCACTTGGTGGGCGGCCAAGGTGGGGAAGGTCATGCCCACCCGTTACCCACCCCGGGGAGCAAGGGCTGCTCCCAGGGGGGTGTCCTCCCAGCCCCTGCCGTGGGGCAGGAACTGGGGGGCTGTGACCCCCCTGCCCCACTGGGGACCATCCCCAGGGTCCGGCTATCCAGCCCCACTGGCACGTCTCCGGCCTCGGTGGCACGCGGAGGATGCGGGCGCCTGTCCCTGTCCCTGTCCATCCCACCCCCGGGGGGGGGGCCCTTTGCTGGCTGGCATCCCGGGAGCGTGGGAGGGAGCGTAGTGGCAGGGCAGCGGGGGCGGAGGGACGGACAGCTGCGGGGGCACCGAAATAGTCAGCGGGCAGCCGGGCCAGGTGGCACCAGTTTGTCCCTGTCCTCGTCCCCGGGGCTGTGAGGGGCACAGCCTAGTGCTGAGCCCCACAAGCCACCACCCCACTGCCCCCGTCCTCGCTGCCCCTGGCTGCGTCCCCCTGTCCCCCCTTCTGTCATTGCAGGGGGGGATGTGCCCCCTCGGTGTCCCATTGCCCCACGCCCTGCCCCTCCGCACCCATAGGTGCCATTGCTACACCCCGCCCCTCTGCAGCCCATGGCCCCCAGTGCCCCACACCCTGCCCCCTTGGCCCCTATCACCCCACTCCCTGCCCCTCTGCACCCCTTAAGTCCCTCTGCCCCACACCCAGCCCCTCTGCCCCCCAACCCCCATTGCCCCACTTCCTGCCTTGCTGCCCCACCTGCCCCGACCCCCCCCGCCTGCCTCCCAGCCTGGCCCCTGCCCCACGCCGTGGGGCAGAGCTGCGGGCAGGTCCCCTCCCCCGGGCGGGCAGGGTGCTGGGAGCGAGACAGGTGGCTGCAGGATTAGCGCTAACGAGATGTTTCATAACAGGGTCAAGAGGCCACGGGGGGAGCGTGGGCAGGGGGCCAGGCTTGGCTCAGCCCCACACCTCGGACAGCCGGGGCCCCTGCGCTCACCCCACTGTGGCCCCACAGCACGGCCACGGCTGTGCACAGGCCCCCCGTGCTGCCCCATAGGGATGGGTGCCCGCACCCCCGGGCACAGGCACCCCATGCTGCCCCGTGGGGCCGGGTGCCCGCACCCCCACGCACAGGCCCCCCGTGCTGCCCCATAGGGATGGGTGCCCGCACCCCCCGGCACAGGCACTGCGTGCTGCCCCATAGGGATGGGTGCCCGCACCCCCACGCACAGGCCCCCCGTGCTGCCCCATAGGGATGGGTGCCCGCACCCCCGGGCACAGGCCCCCCGTGCTGCCCCATAGGGATGGGTGCCCACATCCCCACGCACAGGCACCCCGTGCTGCCCCGTGGGGCCGGGTGCCCACATCCCCACGCACAGGCCCCCCGTGCTGCCCCGTGGGGCCGGGTGCCCACATCCCCACGCACAGGCCCCCCGTGCTGCCCCGTGGGGCCGGGTGCCCACATCCCCACGCACAGGCATGGTGCAGACAGATGCTCAGTTCTCCACATTTAATGACTGGGTGGGGGGACAAGGGGCTGGGGCAGGACCCCCTGCTGCCACCCATGGTCTCCTGTGGGGTGTTGTCTGTGGGGTTCTCCATGGGGACAGGGGATGCCCGGGGAGGGATGCAGGAGGGATGCTCCGYGGGGGGACATAGTGGTTGTCGAGATTGGGGGCCATCCGAGGACAGAGCTGCAGTGCTCAGGCATCCTGCAAGGACAAAAGGACAACCGTGGCCTGATCCTGCCCTGCCAGGCCACCCCACGTGTCCCACAGTGTCAGGGGGGGGTCCCCGACCTGGCAGACCACACCGACGTCCTCCTGGTGGGTGCAGTCATGGCGTCCCCAGGCACGGTGGGCACAATCCCGCAGGGTCCCCTCCTGACCCCGGCAGCGGACGTCGTCCAGCCAGATGCGACCAGCGCCGGGGCCGAAGCGGGGCCATCCCCGGGGAAGGTCACCAACTGTGTCCGCCACCTCGCARCCCAGCTCTCGGCAAACCACCGCCACATTGGCCCTGCTCCAGCCGTCATCGCAGACCGTGCCCCACTGCCCAGCGCGGCTCACCTCCAACCGCCCGGCGCAGCGCCCAGGGCCACCCACCAACCGCAGCTGGAAGGGTTCTGCGGGGACACCGGGGTGATGCCAGCCCCAAGGGACCCCCCACCTGGGGTAGCATCACCCCACCCCGCTGCACACTCACCCTCACACTTGACGGCAGCCACCCGATCCGTGGGGCAGGAAGATGGGTGCCCCGGCTGGAGGATGCAACGCTCCAGGGCCGGTTCCTGCCCGGTGCACTGCACCCGCTGCAGCACCGCGGGGGATGCACCGGCCGCTGCGGGGCTGCAGGGTGCCGGGACGAGGCGCGGGCGACCGCAGCCCAGCTGGCGGCACAGCACCCGGGCGGCCGCCGGGTCCCAGCCCTCTGCGCAGACGGAGCCCCAGGTGCCAGCGAAGAGGAGCTCCAGGCGCCCGGCGCACTGTGAGCGGCCGTCCCGCAGCCGGGCTGGGACCGCTGGAGGGGGCGAAGGTGTATGGTACCAGTATGACCAGTATAGTCCCAGTCTGCCCAGCACAAGCCCAGTCTGCCCAGCACAGCCCCAGTCTGCCCAACCCAGCCCCAGTAAGTCAGCATGGCTCCGGTCTGCCCAGTACAAGTCCAGTCTGCCCAACCCATCCCCAGTCTGCCCAATACAAGTCCCAGTCTGCCCAATACAAGTCCCAGTCTGCCCAGCACATCCCCAGTCTGCCTAGCATGGCCCCATTCTGCCCAGTACAAGCCCAGCCTGCCCAGCACAGCCCCAGTCAGCCCAGAACAAGCCCTCCTACATGTGGTCCATGCCCCAGTGCCTGCCACATCCCATGGTCGCTGACCCCACAGCCCCCCAGTGTTGCCAGGGGGACACCAGGGGACACCCAGGGGGCACCCAGGGGCAGCAGGGGTCACCAGGGGGACACCCAGGGGACCCCCAACATACCAGATCCAGCCACGACGCTGCAGCACAGAACTGGGAAGAGAGAGGGAACGGTTGGGAGTGGGGACCCAGCCCTCGCCCCACAGACACCCCCCACCCCACTGACCCCCAAGACACACCCCACAGACATCCCACACCCTGCACACCCCAGTAAAACCCCCAACACACACACCACGTGCACCCCCAGCTCTGTGCCCCCCAACTGCACCCCCACCTCTGCCCCCCAAGTTCACCCCCAGCTCTGTGCCCCCAAGTTCACCCCAGATCTGTTCCCCCCATGTGCACCTCCAGCTCGGTGTCCCAAGTGCACCCCCAAATCTGCGTCCCGCATGTGCACACTCAGCTCTGTGCCCCCCAAGTTAACCCCCAGCTCTGT
>JASVER010000355.1:32245-44420 GCA_030449065.1 Oceanodroma leucorhoa | reverse complement strand
AGAAGAGGCCAGTTTTCTCTTTGCCCTGTCGCACCAACAACATTAACTGATTTATTACTAARTTTCCCTTTGCATGTATTTAACGCTGAATAAGTAGCTCCTGTATCTACCAAAAATTCTATTTCTTCATTCCCTAGCTTCAGCGTAACCAGAGGTTCAGCTAGGGTTRATTTCTCCGGTTCCCTTCATAATTCTTCACCCAGAGTCATTAACTTAACTGCCCGGAGAGTTGGATCTAATTCTCCAGCTTTGGGGCATTCTCTCTGCCAATGCCCACGTTCCTGGCAAATAGCACATTGGTCTTCTGCCAGTCGGGGATTTACCTTCCTCTACYTCTTTTATTACTCTCGGTTAAAATCGCCAGTAATTTTCCATCCCTCCGTGCTTGCCTCAGTTCTTTTTCTTTTTCTCTRTTMTTATATACGGCCCAGGCAATTTCAAGCATTTTACCCAAATCTCTAGATTCAGGTCCTTCCAATTTCTGGAGTTTCTTTCTAATGTCTGGGGCCGATTGACCTATAAATATAGAGGCCAATTGTATCGCTTCCTCTGGTTTATCTGGATGCAAATCAGTATATTTTCTAGCAGTCACCTTCAGTCTTTCCAYAAAGGCTGAAGGGGACTCCTTTGGTTCTTGCCTTACTTCATAAATTTTTGACCAATTCGTTGCCTTTGGCATTGCATGTCTCACACCATATAAAATCCACCTCTGAGATCTATTCAGCATCCCTCTGGGGCCCGGTTGATTGGGGTCCCAGTCAGGGTTCACGGATGGAAAATTCTGGTCCACTGTTCCCTGTAAACCCCCATTGGCATGTGCTCCTTCTACCCGCTTTCTAGCAATATTTAACACCATTTTCTTATCAGTGTCATCAAGTAAAGTACTTGTAAATCATTCCAGTCTGGATCCTGAGTTCTAATTATTGTTTCAATTACTTTAGCTACTCTTTCAGGATCCTCCCGATAGTTACCCGCAGTCTCTTTCCATGATCTTAACTCAGTAATCGAAAAAGGAACTTTCACCAACACTGGACCTTCATTCCCCACCGCTTCCCAGAGAGGGGCTTGGAAAATTAAAAAAAAAAAAAACAACTTTCACCAACACTGGACCTTCATTCCCCACCGCTTCCTGGAGAGGGGCTTTTTTCTGGAATTACAATTCAAAGTTGGTCTCGCTTCTCCCCTTCTTCCCCATGTTCTTCCTGAAATTGGTCTAAATCCCCCTGCTTCCCCTTCCATCGGAGGAGCAGGAAGATTATTATGTTCCAAATTTTGGACCTCTTCTCCCCCCTCCCTTCTTCGGTGAGGAGCAACCATTAATTCAATATCCTCCTCCTCAGTTCCCTTTTCCAAACAATTTTTTCTGGAATTACAATTCGAATTTTTACCACCTTTCCCTTTTTCTAATACCATCATAGATTCATACGATTGTATTCCACACTGCTTTTGCCATTCTGGATGATTTTGCAGTGCAAAGAACAAATCAACATATGCCATTTCATCCCATTTACCTTCCCTTTTACAAAACAACATGAATTGTAAGATGGTATTATATTGTAATGTTCCGTTTTCTGGCCATTTTTCCCCATCATCCAATTTATACATCGGCCACCAATGATTGCAATATTCAATTAATAGTTTCCGAGTCAAAGGATCCCCCCCAGATCTTTCCAGTGGTTCGAGGTACATCCCAAAGGTGTTCTCTGTGGGACAGGTTTCTTACTCGGAAAAGTACCCGTCTACCCGAGACCAGTGGTTGTATCACCAGGCACTAGTCAGAGGGACCCCAACCCCTGTTGAAGCTCCCTCTGGGATTCCAGCCCCCTGCCAGAAATCCCTGGGATTCCAGCCCCCTGCCAGAAATCCCCCTCCTTTACCCGGGTCTTTAGCCCAACCCTGCGAAGCTTTCGCCGCGACTTACGAGCAGACAGCGGGGACTCTAACCCCTTTTTCCCTGGGGACTCTAACCCCTTTTATTAAAAAAAAAAGAATGCCTTTTTACCTTTTCCAGGGGACTTGCTCTGAATTCTTCGGTCCGGGGATCAGAGGTTCTCCCCGAGAATCCCTCGGTGCCGGCTGGAGGTCCCGTGATCCCRCGGATCCGTCGAGATTCACAAGCGGGGTCCCACCTGGGTCGCCAAAACTGTCACCGAAATGGGGAATAAACCTCATAACACCAATGTAGAGTTAAAAGGCAGGCATTCTTTATCGGCAGCGCTGGGAACACGGGGGATCGCTCCACCACAGCGTGTTCCGTTTGCTGCAACTTTCATCACAAATTTCTACAGTAAAATCTTGCATATACATGACGTTACATCACACACTCATGCATATGCATGGCTTGGCCCCGCTTCACATTAAAACGAGCTCTCCTCCCGCTTGCGCCCGCGCGTTGTTTCTTGGTGGTGGTCGTCGGGGGTCGTGGGGATGAAGGCTGGCGGTTCCTCTTCGTCACCGCTGGTGACCTCTTGTTCTTGCGCAGACTCAGTTATTCCTYGGCTTTTATCCGAACCGAAGGGTTCGTTTCAGCTGGTTTCTTAAGGCATCGGTTGTTTTCCACAATAGCTCATTAATCATCTTCTAACAATTAACAAAGCGTCAGTCCTGTAAGTTCTTAGTTCTCATCAGGAACATCAGGGACCAGTCTTTGTTTTGTAAGTACCGAACGCCCACTACTGCCCAACAACTATAATCACGACCCAAAACCCCAAAATCCAAACACAATTATTCAATTCGAAGAACATTCGCTTCTATCAGTAAGTAATCCTATACGATCATTGAACCACGACTGGTTTTTAACCCAGCCCTGGCCTGGGACCTTACAGGGGACTGTAAAGTGTAGCAGCATCAGAGTTTTAATCATTTTGTAGCATGCAACATTTTCCCCCCTTTGGAAGTTTTGAAATAATCATATATTTATTTTTCAATACTTCCACAAATCAATATTCTATTTCTCTTTTTAGCGAATGATGGTGGGAGCATCATTAATTGGACMGTTTACRCTCTGAYGTCGCCCTTCAGCTATCGCAAGTGTAATTTTATGATCTACWGCAGCTCTTTTTGTGAACTTCTTTTTCAAACMATGRTAAATGWGTAATATTACTAAGAATATTATTAGTAATAACAATACAGTACCAATTAAGGACTTTACCCAGGAACTCAGGTTCCATCCCAATCCACTAAAAATTTTATCAAACCAGTTTTCCTGCATGTCTTTTTAAATTTTTTTGGGTACCTTTTTCTATTTGTCCCAATAAATCCAAATCATGTTCAACATCTTGGGTAACATTTGGGATATGTATGCAGCARTGATCTGTTCTCTCTCTCTGGTATCCACAAACTATGTCCTTTTAATAAGAGCATATCCAAAGCYATTCTATTTTGTAAGGTCATCTTTGAGGTTGCTTGTAACTAAATTTAGTTGTTTGAACTTTTTTTGTTACGTTAGCCAATTTTTCTACCTGACCATTCAATCTATATAACCAGGCCTTATTCCTATGGGYTGACAAGGGAGTCAATAAAAATTCTAAGGCCCAGATTGAACTTCGCATTTCTACTGTTAAAAAAATCACTTTTACCACCACAGAAGTTACTACAAGGAAAGCGAGTACGTAATTATGATTAATCACTTATCCGTGCGATGTATGAGCCGAAGCGTCACCAGCGCAGCCACGCGCGGGATCGATGACAGAGCCGTGGATGAGCCGCGTCACCGAGCCCGGAGCCGGTCGGTGTCCGTCTGTCCGGGCGTGAGCTCATGCAGAGGTGTGCTTGCAGCGGAGCTCTCGGCTCTATTTTGGGTAGAAAGCGAGTCATTTTTATACCCTTAGAGACTTAAGGGTGCAGAAGGTGCATTAGATTGAGGCTATTTCCTGTTTTCTGAGGCCAATTTTTCCTTTGCCAGCCGGTTTTGCTGGGTTTCCCACTCCCCGCTCCCGGTAGCTGCTCCCGGTCCCCGCTTTCCACCGGCTGATTTCCACCTTCTTGGACAATTTTGCCAAACGTGGCGTCGCGGCTCCGAGGGAGTCTCGGGGGTGCATCAGCCTCCCGGGCAGCGTTGCTCGGGCTCTATCCCCGGGAGAGCAGGAACAGGGACCTGCGGCAGCTCCCGCCGCACGTCGGTGACAGCCCGAGAGGAACCCGAGGAATTCTCCCGGAGATTACTGGCAAATTGATTTCTCTGAGTTACCCAGACAAAATGGATATAGGTATTTGTTAGTACTAATCGATASAKTTTCTGGATGGCCAGAAGCCTTCCCTCGCCGCACCAACAAAGCCAGAGATGTGGTTAAAATGTTGTTGAAAGAAATAATACCCAGATTTGGGGTGCCAGTGGGAATGTCCGCTGACAGAGGACCACATTTTGTGGCAGACRTAGTCCAACAAATTAGTAAAATTTTGGGCATAAAAAGGGACCTACGTACCCCCTGGAGACCACAGTCAAGTGGAAAAATTGTCAATAGGGATCCAGGGACTGCAAAATTGACTTTAAGATATGTTTAAAAAAAAAAAAAAAGAGCTACCATTGCAAAGTACAGAGAAAATGGATTTTACTGTATAAGTTTGTGAGGAAAGTTGCAGCAAATTGAACACGCTGTGGCGGAGCGATGCCCCGTGTTCCCAGCGCTGCCAATGAAGAATGGCCGCCTTCTAACTCTGCATCGGGGTTACGAGGTTTATTCCCCATTGCAGTGATAAAACGAGCTGAAACAAACCCATTTCGTTCTGTCTTTGACCAGCGAAAAGTCCCCGGTGGGGGTGCACCGTTCCCGGAGGCACTGCAATACCGGGACGATGCGCGGAGCGGAGGGAGCAAGCTCCGGATCCAACTCCCAGGCCCAAAAATCCGTTTAATATAAAGTCCTCTCATCGAGGACGTATCAGATATTAAACTGATAAGAACAGATACTACACTTGATCTTAGCCAAAAGGCCGAGAAGCGATGCSCCTGTCTCCGCACCGCTGCCACCCCAACCATCGCCACCCGCCCCGACATCACGGTCACCCCCGCACGGCCCGCACCGACCCCCCCGCTCCGCTCCCCGCCCCGCTCCCCTCCCTTTGTCCCACCTCCGACCGGGCTCCGCGGCCACCGACCCCCGCCGGACCCCGGAGACCTCCGCACCGGGGCCTCCCGGCGGCCCGTTCGAGCCGCGAGTGCGCACTTAGCATAACCCCGCCCCTTATTTGCATTTCCCCGCCCCCTCCCCAAACCCAGCCCCGCTCTACATACCCCGCCCCCGGTTCCCTTGCGCCCCGTCCCTTCGCCGTTTCCTCGCGGCAACCGGATTGGCCCGCTATGCATTTTAATTTGCATTCGCTCCGCCCCCTCACATCCCCGCCTGGAGCCACGGGGCGATTTGCATCCTCCGCCCGGCTGTTTTGCATACGCCACGATAGCGCCGATCTCATTGGCCGGGTTTCGCCCCGCCCAGGCGGCCCCGGGACCCTCCGGCCCCGCTGTCCGCCCGCAGCGGGAGGCCGGGAGTTACCGGCCCCCCCCCTCGGCAGAGCGCTGCCGGCGGCGCGGGGCGTCCCCCGGTCCGTTCAGCCTCCGGAGTAAGGCGGGGGGGGGGCTGCGCTCGGCGGTACCGGGGCGATACGGAACCGCTGGGCACGACCCTGGGACCTGGGGGTGCTGGTCGACGGGCGGCTGAACATGAGCCGGCATGTGCCCAGGTGGCCAAGAAGGCCAACGGCATCCTGGCCTGTGTCAGGAACAGTGTGGCCAGCAGGAGCAGGGAGGGGATCGTGCCCCTGTACTCGGCACTGGTGAGGCCGCACCTCGAATCCTGCGTTCAGTTTTGGGCCCCTCGCTACAAGAAGGACATTGAGGTGCTGGAGCGTGTCCAGAGAAGGGCGACGAGGCTGGTGAAGGGTCTGGAGAACAAGTTTTATGAGGAGCAGCTGAGGGAACTGGAATTGTTTAGCCTGGAGAAGAGGAGGCTGAGGGGAGACCTTATCGCTCTCTACAACTACCTGAAAGGAGGCTGGAGAGAGGCGGGTGTTGGTCTCTTCTCCCGAGTAACAAGTGATAGGATGAGAGGAAATGGCCTCAAGTTGCGCCAGGGGAGGTTTAGATTGGATACTAGGAAAAAATTTTTCACTGAAAGGGTAGTCAGGCATTGGAACAGGCTGCCCAGGGAAGTGGTGGAGTCACCATCCCTGGAGGTGTTCAAAAAACGTGTGGATGTGGCGCTTTGGGACATGGTTTAGTGGGCATGGGTACTGGGTTGATGGTTGGACTCGATGATCTTAGAGGTCTTTTCCAACCTTAATGATTCTATGAGTCTATGACCCAGCGCGGGGGCCGTGAGACAAGACAAGGCGGAGCCGCTTGGGGTGCTCGGCCCGGGGGGCGGCGGGCACCGGTCATGCCGCCCGCCCCCGGCCCAGCCCCGCAAACGCGGATCCACCCGTGGACCTGACGCACCTGGAAACACCCGTGAGAGCCCAATTGCAGCTTCCTTCTGTTTTTGACCAGCGAAGGGTCCCCGGAGGGGGTGCACCGTTCCCGGAGGCACTGCAATACCGGGACGATGCGCGGAGCGGAGGGAGCAAGCTCCGGATCCAACTCCCGASMCCAAAAATCCGTTTAATATAAAGTCCTCTCATCGAGGACGTATCAGATATTAAACTGATAAGAACAGATACTACACTTGATCTTAGCCAAAAGGCCGAGAAGCGATGCCCCTGTCTCCGCCCCGCTGCCACCCCAACCATCGCCACCCGCCCCGACGTCACGGTCACCCCCGCACGGCCCGCACCGACCTCCCCGCTCCGCTCTCCGCCCCGCTCCCCTCCCTTTGTCCCACCTTCGACTGGCCTCCGCGGCCACCGACCCCCGCGGCACCCCGGCGACCTCCGCAGCAGGGGCTCCCGGCGGCCCGTTCGCTGCCGGTCTCTCTGATTTGCATGTTCCCGCCCTCAGTGGGCGTGACCCGGTGGGAGGGCGCGCAGCCCCGCGGCGCGGCCATGTCGGAGCGGGAGGAGCGGCGGTTCGTGGAGCTGCCGCGGGAATCGGTGCGGTTGATGGCGGAGAGCACCGGGCTGGAGCTCAGCGATGAAGTGGCGGCGTTGCTGGCCGAGGACGTCTGCTACCGGCTGCGGGAGGCCACGCAGGTATGGCCGGCGGGGTTGCCCGGACCCGGCCTTGTTCCCGGTGACCCTCCCGGTCCCGGTGACGGTCCCGGTCCCGGTCCCGGTGCCGCCCCCGCAGAACAGTTCCCAGTTCATGAAACACACGCGGCGACGCAAACTCACCGTGGAAGACTTTAACCGGGCGCTGCGCTGGAGCAACGTCGAGGTGCGGTGGCCGGGATGAGGGGGGGGGGTCCCCGCTACCTCCCCGCGGGGACCAGGACCGGGGGGTCCCGGCTGTCCCCCCCCCCCCMCACCCCGCGGGGGACACTGGTGGAGCTGGGGACACTGGGGGGGGGTCACTCGTGGGGCTGCGTCCTGAGCACCAGGCACGCGTCAGTGCTATGGGTTGGGGTCCCCGCGGGTCAGTGGGGTGTCCCTGGGGGGGTGCTGGCTTTTGGGGGGGCGGGGGGGTGCCACCACAGTGTCCCCGCAGGCGGTGTGCGGATACGGCTCCCAGGACGCGCTGCCTTTCCGGGCTATCAAGGAGGGCGAGCTCTACTTCCAGGAGGATCGGGAAGTCAACCTGGTGGAGCTGGCCCTGGCCACCAACATCCCCAAGGGCTGCGCTGAGACGGCCGTGCGAGGTGAGGGGGCTCCCCCCACCCCCCCAGCACCCCACTGCCCGACCCCGGCGCGGGCAGGGCGCTCATCGCCGCGCTCTCTTGCAGTGCACGTCTCCTACCTGGATGGAAAAGGCAACCTGGAGCCGCAGGGAACCGGTAACGAGGGGCCGGGGGGGGGTGATACCGGGTTGCGGGGGGGGGGGCTCATCCACCTCACAGCGGGGCCGGACCTTGGGGTGACGTCCCCCCCTTACCGTAGTGCCCAGCGCCGTCTCCACGTTGACGGACGACCTGCTCAAGTACTACCAGCACGTCACCCGGGCGGTGCTGGGCGACGACCCCCAGCTGATGAAGGTGGGGTGGGGTAGGGGGGGAGCCCCCCGGCCATTCCCCAGCACACCCGAATGGGGCTGACCCCCCCCCCCCGCCCTGTGGTTGCCATCCTCGCCCGCAGGTGGCCCTCCAGGACCTGCAGACCAACTCCAAAATCGCCGCTCTCCTGCCCTACTTCGTCTACGTGGTCAGCGGGGTGAGCAGGGGCGATGGGATGGGATGGGGGGGGGTCTCCGAGCTTGGGGGGGGGTCTCCGAGCTTGCTTTTGGGGGGGGCAGCTCCCTGCTGAGCCCAGCCCCCGGTGCCTCGCCGGCAGGTAAAATCGGTGAGCCACGACTTGGAGCAGCTGAACCGGCTGTTGCACATTGCCCGCAGCCTGATCCAGAATCCCTTCCTCTGCCTGGGCTCCTACGTCCGTAGCCTCATCGCCAGCGTCATGTACTGCGCCCTGGAGCCGCTGGCCGCCTCCATCAACCCCCTCAACGACCACTGGACCCTGCGCGATTACGCCGCCATGCTGCTCAGCCGCATCTTCTGGTGGGGGGAACCCTCCTTGGGGTGCGGGGGGGGGGGTGTCCCCGGTGAGGAGGTTGGAGGGGGGAAGCCCGGTGCCGTGCCCCCACGGCGGCGGGGATTTGGAGCGTCCGCCCTGTCGCCCGCAGGACCCACGGCGACCTGGTGAGCGGCCTCTACCACCAAATCCTGCTCTCGCTCCAGAAGGTGCTGGCCGACCCCGTCCGTCCGCTCTGCTCCCACTACGGCGCGGTGGTGGGGCTGCACGCCCTGGGCTGGAAGGTGAGGGGAGGGGGCGGGGGGGGGGCCGTGCCGTGACCCTTGACCGCCCCGTGCCGCTGCCTGCCTGTCCGTCTGTCCGTCTGTCCCCTCCGCAGGCGGTGGAGCGGGTGCTCTACCCCCACCTCCCCACGTACTGGGCCAATCTGCAGGCGGTGCTGGACGATTATTCGGTTTCCAACGCCCAGGTCAAAGCCGACGGGCACAAGGTCTACGGTGCCATCCTGGTGAGCGGCTCGTCCCGCCGCGGCCGGGGGGTCCGCTTGGTTGTGGGGCACACGTGACCCCCCCCCCAACGCTGCCAACACCGTTTTCCCCCCGTTTCCAGGTGGCTGTTGAGCGTCTGCTGAAGATGAAGGCGCAGCAGGCGCCCGCCCCGGCATCCGGAGCCGGCCCGCGGCAGGAGGGCTCCCCGCGGCACAGCCCCAAGCAGGACCCCCCGGCCGAGGCGGGTTTCGGCCTCGGCCGACCCCTGCTACAGCTGGGGGGTGGCGGCGGCGGCGGCGGTCCCCCCTCGGCGGCGGCCCCCGTGCCACCCCCCCTCTCCCTGCACGACATGTACCGCGAGCTCTACGACTTTTTCGGCGACAGCCTTGCTGCCCGTTTCGGCACCGGCCTGCCGCCGGCCGCCCTACCACCCCCCGGTACCCCCGAGGGTGCCCGAAAGGAGCCGCCGGCTTTCGGGGGCGAGGGGGCGGCACGTAAGATGCCGCAGCTGACGGCCAGCGCCACGGTGAGCCCGCGGGAGGAGGAGAGCCCGCGGGGCGAACCCCCGGCCGGCCGCCCGGCGCTGCACCGTCCGACCAGCCTGACCCGACCCCGGGGAGCCCCCCGACAGCCCGGCCACCGCCCGGGCACCCGCGACGTCTTCCAGAAATGCCGTTTCGCTCCTCGCGGCGTCCCGCGTTTCAGCTTCGTCATCGCGGGTCGCCAAGCCGGCCGGCGGTGCCAAGGCCGTTTGTTCCAAACCAGCTTCCCGCAGCACCACGGACCCGGCCACGTTTCCCGTTACGCTCAGAAACTTCCCATGATCGGTCGCACCGCCCGGCCGGCCCGGCGGTGGCCGCGGGCCGAATACTCCCTCCACCTCCTGCTCTGAGACGGGTGCCGAGCGCTCGCCCCCCTCCGCATCGGGCCGGGCCGGCGTGCCCCTCGGCGCGGGGATCGGCGGGTGCCGAGGTGCCACCAGCCGCGGTCTGTCACTGTGGCGTGTGGCGGTGAATAAAAAGGCGTCTGCTGCTCGGCGCCGGGGGGGTTTGTAGGTGCCGCGGGGTGAGGGGGTGTTGCTGGCGTGGCAGGAGGTGGACGGTGTCCGTCCCCTCACGGGTAAAGGCGAGGGGGTGTCGGCCGCCGAGGGTCGACGCCGAGCAGAGCCGTGAAGGGATGGAGGAGGTTGGTGGGTCGTGGCCGTGAAATCCCCCCCGTGGGTGCCGACGGCATTCCCGTGGCGGGACGCAGCCGCCGGCGGCGCTCGTCCTCCCCGTCCCCCGTGCCGTAAGCGGAGGGTGCGATGGATGGATGGGGATGGATGGATGGGTGGACGGGGGATGGATGGATGGATGGGGGATGGATGGACGGGGGATGGATGGATGGACGGGGGATGGATGGATGGATGGGTGGGGGATGGATGGGTGGCCACCACCAGCTCCGAGCAGGCTGGGGACAGGAGCTGTTCGGGTGAGGGGGGTGGGAGCCACGGGACGGCCAACCAACCGTGACGGGACGCAACGCCGCGGCAGAGCGAGACGGCCGCGGCCGGAGCCAGGGGCCGCGGCGGTGGCGGTGCTGCCGGAATGGGACCGCGGAGGAGCCCGGCCCCGTGCTGCTGGGCGGGGTGGGGCGGAGGAGGCCGGGCCGAGCCGGGGGACGGAAGATGGCGGTATCCGTCCTGCAGCTGGCGGAGCTGGTCCTCCACGGAGCCGCTTTCCTTTGCGGGATCGTCTGCGCTTCGGCTCTCACCGTGGCACAGGTACCGGGATGGGACGGGATGGGTGGGGGCCGGTCACACTGCCCGGTGTGGGGGCAAGCTGGGGGTACAACGGCTTCACCCCACTCCTTGCCCTGGGGCTCCCCACGTCCCTCCTGCTGCCCCGGGCTGCCCTTGGGGGTCTGCGCTGCCGCCCTGGGTGGGCTCCGTCCCGCTCCCGCCTCGGCCGGGTCTGCCCCGGCCTGTCCCCCCCTGTTTGTGGTCACCATGTGCCGTGGGGAGCCAGGACGGACACAGGCAGCGAGGTGGGATGCTGGGGGGGGGGTGGCGGGGGGGCGGCTGAGCCCCCTGCCCGTCCCGTAGCCGCCGGCACATCATGTGAGCGCAGGAGTCAGCTGGGGCGGTTTGGGCTTCCTTCCTCCTCCTCCTCCTCCTCTGCCTCCTCCTCCTCACCTCGCCGGTCTGTCCTGCTGGGGCTGAGCGTGACTCCCACGGGTGCCTGCGTGCTGGGGGGGGGTGTCACCAAGCGGCAGCCCCCCCCCCCTCCCGCCACGGCTTCCCGTTCGCAGGGAGACTTCGGAGGATGGTGCATCCTCTACGGCACGGTGAGCTGGAACGGGACGGCGCTGGTGCCCAAATCCTTCAGCCACGTCTCGCTCTGCTATTTTGTCTCGGCCGTCTCCATCGTGGTGGCCCTGTACTGCTTCTCGTCGCTCCTCTACGGCATCTACGGCTGCTGCACCGACGAGTCGCAGCGGTGAGCCGGGGGCGGCGGCGGGTTTTGGGGGTGCCCCTCGAAGCCCTGCGCCGCTGACGCCGTTCCCCTCCTCTCGCAGGGACCGCCGGTGGGTCAGCATCGCCCTAATTGTCGCCTTCATCACCCTCTTCTTCCTCCTCGTCTCAGCCTGCATCCTCCGCGTGGGGATGGACGCTCTCTGCGCCTCCATCGCCCAGAGCAAGAGCCTGTCCAGGTAGCAACGACCTTCCCCGGGGGGTGTGTGTGTGTGTGGGGGGGTCCTCTCTGGGAAGGGTCCCCCCATCTTTCTTCCCACACCTCACGGCCACTCTTCCCTGTCCCCCCCCCCCCGCAGCTGCCAGGAGGCTGAACACGAGTCGTGGGTGTCCTACAGCCCAACCCGCTTCTACAGCAACCTCTACAGCGCGCAGGTGAGCCGGGGAGGTGGGGAGCGCGGTGAAGCCCCCCCAAATCGCTGCCTGGGGTCTGCCCGGCCCGGCCGGTGGGCGAGGAAGGGGGGGGAGCAAATGAAAAGCTGAAGAAGAACGGGAGAAGGGAGGGGAGAGTCTGTCTGTCTGTCCTGGGATGGGGGACAGCAGCCATGTGCGGGGGGGACCGGAGAAGGGAGGGGAGAGTCTGTCTGTCTGTCCTGGGATGGGGCGGGGGGCAGCAGCCATGTGC
>JASVER010000354.1:10291-24459 GCA_030449065.1 Oceanodroma leucorhoa | reverse complement strand
AATAAAGAATGCCTGCCTTTTAACACTACATTGGTGTTACGAGTTTTATTCCCGATTTCGGTGACAGTTTCGGCGACCCAGATGGGACACCGCTTGTGAATCTCGACAGATCCGTGAGATCACGGGACCTCCAGCCAGCACCGAGGGATTCTTGGGGAGAACCTCTGATCCCCAGACCGAAGAATTCTGAGCAAGTCCCCTGGAAAAGATAATAAGGCATTCTTTTAAGGAAGTAACGGGGGTCCCACCAGCCTGCTTGTAAGGCGCGGCGAAAGTTACGCAGAGTTGGGCTGAAGAGGTACCTTTGGGGGGGTTGGAGGCCCCACAGGTAACGCCTGCCCATAAGAGGCGGCGGAAGCCTCGCAGAGTTGGGCTAGGGTCCCAGGCAAGGAGGGTGGGATTTCTGGCGAGGTGCTGGAATCCCAGGGAGTTCCGGCAGGGGGCCGGAATCCCAGAGGGAGCTTCAACAGGGGTTGGGGTCCCTCTGACTAGTGCCTGTGATAGTGCACGATCACAACCACTAGTCTCGGGAAGATGGGTACATTTCCAAGTAGAAAACCTATCCCACAAAGAACACCTTTGGGATGCATCTTGAGACACTGGAAAGATCTGGGAAGTGATCCTTTGACTCGGAAACAATTAATTGAATATTGCAATCATTGGTGGCCAATGTATAAATTGGAGAGTGGGGACAAATGTCCAGAAAATGGGACATTGCAATATAATACCATCTTGCAATTAATGTTGTTTTGTAAAAGGGAAGGTAAATGGGATGAAATGGCATATGTTGATTTGTTCTTTACACTGCGGAATCATCCAGAATGGCAGAAACAGTGTGGGATACACTCGTATAATTCTATGATGATGGTTTTGAAAAAGGGAAAATGTGATGAGAGCTCAAATTGCAATATCAAAGAGAATTGTTTGAAAAATGGAACTGAGGAGGAGGGTGTTGAATTAATGGTTGCTCCTCACCGAAGATGGGAAAGGGGTGGAGAGATCCAAAATTTGGAGAATGATAATCTTCCTGCTCCTCCAATGGAAGGGGAAGCAGGGGGATTTAGCCCAATCTCAGGAAGAACACGAGGAAGGAGGGGGGAAGTGAGACCAACCTCCCTCCAAGCTCCTCTCCGAGAAGTGGTGGGGAATGATGGTCCAGTGGTGGTGAAAGTTCCTTTTTCAATTACTGATTTAAGATCATGGAAAGAGACTGCAGGTACCTATCAGGAGGATCCCGAAAGAGTAGCCAAAGTAATTGAAACAATAATTAGAACTCAAGATCCTGATTGGAATGATTTACAAGTAATATTGGATACTTTGCTTGATGAAACTGATAAGAAAATGGTATTAAATACTACTAGAAAACAGGTGGAGGGAGCACATGCCAATGGGGATTTACAGGGGACAGTGGACCAGAATTTTCCATCCGTGAATCCTGAATGGAACCCTAATCAACAGGGACCCAGAGGAATGCTGAATAGATATCAGGGATGGATTTTATGTGGTGTTAGACATGCAATGCCAAAGGCAATAAATTGGTCAAAAATTTATGAAGTAAGACAAGAACCAAAGGAGTCCCCTTCAGCCTTTATGGAAAGACTGAAGGTGACTGCTAGAAAATATACTAATTTGGATCCAGATAAACCAGAAGAAGTGATACAATTGGCCTCTATATTTATGGGTCAATCAGCCCCAGACATCAGAAAGAAACTCCAGAAATTGGAAGGACCTGAATCTAGAGATTTGGGTAAAATTCTTGAAATTGCCTGGGCCGTATATAATAATAGAGAAAAAGAAAAAGAACTGAGGCAAGCATGGAGGGGTGGAAAATTACTGGCGATTTTAACCAAGAATAATAGAAGAGGTAGAGGAAGAGGACGGGGAAGGAATGTTGGAGAAAGGAGGAAGGTAAATCTCCAATTGGCAGAAGATCAATGTGCTATTTGCAAGGAACATGGGCATTGGAAAAGAGAATGCCCCAAAACTGGAGAATTAGATCCAACTCTCCAGGCAGTTAAATTAATGACTCTGGGTGAAGAATTATGAAGGGGACCAGAGGAATCAACCCTAGCTGAACCTCTGGTTACATTGAAGCTAGGGAATGAAGAAATAGAATTTTTGATAGATACGGGGGCCACTTATTCAGTATTGAATACATGCAAAGGAAAATTTAGTCATAAATCAGTAAATGTTGTTGGTGCAACAGGGCAAAAAGAAAATTGGCCTTTCCTAGAACCATTAAAGTTTAAATTGGGAAAACAGTGGGTAACTCACCATTTTCTATATATGCCTGAATGTCCATTGCCTTTGTTAGGGYGAGATCTATTAAGTAAACTAAATGCACAAATAACTTTCAAAGATGAGGAGATTAAATTGTTAGTACCAGAATCAAAAGCCATAAAGGCAAAAGTGTTTATGTTACAAGATTCCTCCAGGGAAGAACAGATTCCAGAAGAAGTGGAAAATGCAGTAATTCCTTTGGTTTGGGTGAGTGGAGTTCCGGGACGATCTAAATTAGCAGAGCTGGCAAAAGTAACTTTGAAACCTGGAGCCAAGCCAGTAAGACAAAACCAATACCCTATTAAGTGGGAAGCTCAAAAAGGATTAGAGGGGTTAATCACAAAATTTTTAGAATATGGGCTTTTAGTAGAATGTGAGTCAGAATATAATACTCCCATATTGCCAGTAAGGAAATCTGGAGGCAAGGAATATCGACTAGTTCAGGATTTAAGGGCTATAAATCAAATAGTCCGAGATATGCACCCAGTAGTAGCTAATCCATACACTCTACTGACCTCTTTAAAAGAGGAACACAAATGGTTTACTGTACTAGGTTTAAAGGATGCCTTCTTTTGCATACCTCTGGATATAAAAAGCCAAAGCATATTTGCTTTTGAACGGGAAAGCCCTACCACAGGACAAAAGACACAACTAACATGGACTGTACTTCCACAAGGATTCAAAAATAGCCCTACGATATTTGGGAATCAGTTGGCAAAAGAATTAGAGATATGGAAAAAACAGAACCAAGGGGAAGGCGCATTGTTACAGTATGTGGATGACATTCTGATAGGCACAGAAAGTAAAGAAAAATGTTTTAAAATTAYTATCAGTTAATTAAATTTTCTGAGCCAAGGAGGATACAGAGTTTCCAGAAACAAGGCCCAGATAGGAAAAGAAGCAGTGATTTATTTGGGATTTGAAATATCTCAAGGACAAAGACAATTAGGAAATGAAAGAAAGGAAGCAATTTGTCAAATTCCTGAACCCAGAAGCCCGAAGGAACTGAGAGCTTTTCTGGGGATGATTGGATAGTGTCGACTTTGGATTCTGAATTATGGACTGTATGTGAAGCCATTATATGAGGCTTTAAAAGAATTCAAAGATCGGTATCTGACTTGGACACCTGAATGTCAGAAGTCATTCAAAGAACTGAAAAAGGCACTAATGACGGCTCCTGCTTTGGGACTACCTGATGTGACCAAACCTTTTGAGTTGTTTGTACACGAAAGGCAACACCTGGCTCTTGGAGTGCTGGCACAACGGCTGGGATCCTGGAAGCGACCAGTGGGATACTTCTCCAAACAACTTGATAATGTGAGTAAAGGATGGCCAGGATGTTTGCGTTCTGTGGCAGCAACAGTATTGTTGATTCAAGAGGCTCAAAAATTGACCATGGGTCAAAAGATGGTGGTGTATGCACCACATATGGTAATAACTGTCCTAGAGCAAAAGGGGGTCATTGGTTATCCCCTAGCAGAATGCTGAAATATCAGGTTGTCTTACAGGAGCAAGATGATGTAGAATTAAAAACCACACCAATTGGTAATCCAGCAATATTCTTATCAACAGAAAATCCAACAGGGAATTTAGAACATGATTGCCTGCTAAATATTGAACAAGTCTATTCCAGCAGACTGGACCTGAGAGATGAACCTCTGCAACATCCTGATTTAGAATTCTTTACCGATGGGAGCAGCTTTGTGCAAGAAGGAGAGCAAATGGCCGGGTATGCTGTCATCACCACCACCAAGGTATTGGAGTCAGGAACATTGCCTACAAATACTTCAGCACAGAAAGCAGAACTGGTGGCGTTAAGGCGGGCTCTGCGAATAGCAGAAGGAAAAAGAGTAAATATTTGGACTGATTCTAAATATGCATTTGGTGTGATCCATGCTCATGGAGCTATCTGGAAAGAAAGAGGACTGCTGTCAGCCCAAGGAACATCTATAAAGTATAAAGAAGAAATTCTCCAACTTCTGGAAGATGTGCAGAGACCAAAGGAGGTGGCGGTAATGCATTGCAAAGCTCATCAATTTGGTCAAACGGCTGCAAACATAGGTAATCAATTAGCAGATAAAGCTGCAAAAGAGGCGGCAAAACGAGGCATCCTTGCACTAGTACCAGTAAAACAAATAAAACTTCCAAATTTAAAACCAAGATATAGTAAATTGGATGATCAATTAGCAGAACAACTAAAGGTATCACAAAACGAAGAAGGATGGTGGGTAACGCCAGAGAAACAAGTAATATAACTCCGCAAGTCATGATAGAACTTGCAAAAGAAAAGCATGAGCAAACACATTGGGAAGTAGATGCCATGGTTTCGAGTTTGAAAACATCTATAGTGTGTGTAGGAATAACAGGAATAGTTAAATCAATAGTAGCTAAGTGTCCAATCTGTCATAAAAATAATCCCCTGAACCAAAAGAAACCACCTTTAGGAGTAACAAAGCATCTCCGGAATTCTCCCGGAGATTATTGGCAAACTGATTTCTCTGAGTTACCCAGACAAAATGGATATAAGTATTTGTTAGTATTAATTGATACATTTTCTGGATGGCCAGAAGCCTTCCCGTGCCGCACCAACAAAGCTAGAGAAGTAGTTAAAATATTGTTGAAGGAAATAATACCAAGATTTGGGGTGCCAGTGGGAATGTCCTCTGATAGAGGACCACATTTTGTGGCAGATATAGTCCAACAAATTAGTAAAATTTTGGGCATAAAATGGGACCTACATACTCCCTGGAGACCACAGTCAAGTGGGAAAATAGAGAGGATGGATAAAACACTGAAAAGACAAATAAGTAAAATTTGCCAGGAAACATCTTTAAAGTGGCCACAGGCTTTACCGTTAGCTCTCTTGAGAATTAGGATCCAACTGAGATCAAGAGATGGTATAAGCCCATACGAAATTTTGTACGACAAGTCCTACCAGACTCCTTTAATCCCAGGGGATATGAAGGTAACTGGGGAAACTGATTTAAAAAGATATCTGATTTCTCTAGGAAAAGTCCTTGGAGCGCTCCGGAGATATGTTGTGCTGACTAGATCACTTGCCTTGGATATGCCTGTACATCAGTATCAGCCAGGTGATCTCGTGTATATAAGGACTTGGAACTCTGAACCACTGCAGGAGAAGTGGAAGGGACCCTTCCAGGTACTGTTAACAACTTACACTGCAATCAAAGTAGGAGAAGTGGAACTGTGGATACACTACACTCGAGTGAAGAAGGCCCCGTCGTGGAAAATTGTCAGTAGGGATCCAGGGACTGCAAAATTGAATTTAAAATATGTTTAAAACAGAGAGCTATCATTGCAAAGTATGGAGAAAATAAATTTTGATCTGTCAACTGATGATGATGGGAGCATTGTTCGGAGGGAAGGGAGATCAAGTAGAAAAAAGAGCAGAGAGTGGCGATTTGTCGTCAATAGAAGCAGAACAGTTGATACACATTCCAAGGAGAACTCCAGAAGAGAATTTATTGGTGGGATTGATAAAAGGATTTGCTAACTTACAAAATGTGACCCAAATAACTGCACGTCTCCCAATTCCAAGAGCTGTAGGTGAATCAATTCCATGGGGAATTTTGACAACAAATTTAAGCAGTGAAAAATCCAACAATAATAGTACCTATTGTGAGCAAGTTCCAACTGTTGAATGGCAGGAACAAACACATCGTATCCAAAAGCAGTGGAAAACTCCTGGGAGTAGAGTGGATTGGTAAAAGTTATTAAATTCTGTCTACAGCACAATAGGGAGGTTTAAAAATATAGGCTGGTGCTCATACGATGAACAAATTAAGAAGGTTAGTCGAATAGATATAGAATGGAAATGTAGAGAGACTAACCAAACTAAGYGAGAAGCAGAGGTTGCATGGGATTCAGTATGGTCTATGACCATCTTATCTCAATTTCAATATATGGCCAATGCCCTCTGGTGTTTTACTTGGGACGGAACAGTCTTTGCAGCTTTCCCATCAGTCAATGATAAAGGAAACTACATCTCAGGAAAAGGAAAACACAGTATCGTGGTAGAGCTGTAAAAAGATATATAATTGTAGTATGGTTAATAAAGCAATTCAAGATGTCCCTCCCTTAGCAGCTGCATTGAAATATGGATGTTGGTGTAGAGGACTTAAGAATGATTTAATTTTGACTGACACGTATAAAACTAAAAGAGGAATAATATTTAGTTGTAGAAGATCTACAATTCAGATTCCAGGACATTTAGTTTGGGCAATGACTGATAGAATTTGGACCACCCATTTACCGATGGATGGGAAAGTGAAACAAATCACTTTAGGAATGCCGACATTATGTCCAATTTGGAAAAAAACTCCTTTTAAAGGAAACTTTGAAAATCTAAAGTTAATACGGACAAAGAAATCACAAATTGATGATGCAGAATGGAATGAACCTTCAACAGGAGTAAAAATTGGATGGGCCTTAGAATCTTTATTGACTCCCTTGTCAACCTATAGAAATAAAGCCTGGTTATATAGGTTGACAGGTCAGGTAGAAAAATTGGCAAATGTGACAAAGAAAGGATTCAAACAATTAAATTTGCAGTTACAAGCAACCTCGAAGATGACCTTACAAAATAGAATGGCTTTGGATATGCTCTTACTAAAAGAACATGGAGTTTGCGGATACCTGAGAGATGGGACAGATCATTGCTGCATACATATCCCAAATGTTACTCAGGATGTTGAACATGATTTAGATTTCTTAGGACAAATAGAAAAAGATACCCCAGAAATTCAAAAAGACATGCAGGAAAATTGATTTGATAAAATTTTTAGTGGATTGGGATGGAACCTGAGTTCCTGGGTAAAGTCCTTAATTGGTACTGTGTTGTTATTATTAATAATATTCCTGGTAATGTTACTCATCTATCATTGTTTGAAAAAGAAGTTCACAAAAAGAGCTGCGGTTAATCGTAAAATTACACTTTCAATAGCTGAAGGGCGACATCAGAGTCTAAATGGTTCAACTAACGATGCTCCCACCATCATGCAGTAAAATAAATCAGTATGAATAAGATATTGATTTGTGATGGAAGTATTGAAAAAATAAATATACGATTATTTCAAAGCTTCCAAAGAGGGGAAATGTTGCAAAATCACCAGATCTGAATTGAATAGGGGTTATGTTTGAATCTTATAACTTTAGGAACCATGTTAGTTAGTTATTATATTTGTTAAGTTTAACGCTTTGCTAACAGTAGTGTGCGTTTGGTGCTTCTCAGCTATTCACAAGGCCAGTTCCTGATGTTCCTGATAAGAACTAAGAACTTGCAAAATTGATGCTTTGTTAGCTATTGGTAAGATTGATGAGCTATTGTGGAAATCAACTGATGCCTTAAGAAACCAGTTGAAACTGACCCTTCGGTTCGGATAAGAGCCAAGGAATAACTGAGTCTGCGCAAGAACAAAAGGTTACTAGCGGTGACGAAGAGGAACCACTAGCCTTCATCCCCACGACCCACCGACGACCACCACCAGGCGGCAATGCGCAAGCGCAAGTGGGAGGGGAACTCATTTTAATGTGAAGCGGGCGCAAGCGCAGATGGGAGGGGAACTCATTTTAATGCGAAGCGGGGACAGGTCATGCATATGTATAGGCGTGTTGTGTAACCTTATGTATATGCAACGCTTTGCTGTATAKATTTGTAGTGAATACTGCATTGGGKTGAACACGTTTGAGGAGGAGCTATCCCCCGTGTTCCYGGCGCTGAGAATAAAGAATGCCTGCCTTTTAACACTACATTGGTGTTACGAGGTTTATTCCCGATTTCGGTGACAAAAGTGCCCCTCACTTTAGGTCTCACAAAGACAGATTGGTGTGGAGCAGCAGGCAAGTGGGGGAAGACAAAGGGTCAGCACGACTATGAGCTATAGAAGAGGTCCTGCTTTGCATACACGGACCTCATTGCTAACGATGAAGTGCAGACACACCGTAGATCTGAGATTTTGCCTGTGGTCTTGGGGGTGTTCTGCCTGACTCCTCCCCAGCCCTTGCACACATGGACAACCTTTCTCAGGGGGCTGTCCCAAATTTAACTTAAGGATGTGATGATGAGGAATGGGTGTCTCCTGTCTCCTCCTCTTCTGGGAAAGATGTGGAAGTGCAAAAGAGGACCTGGTGGTGACTGTGGCATCGGGAGACCATCCCCTGACATYACAGACCCTGATGGGTGGGATAGAAAGGAACCAGAGGCTTCCCAGAGGGCTTCTTTCAGTCCCCTACCCAGCTGCTAYCAACAGAGCAGCAGCAGAGGAGGASCTGCTGGTAGCCTGCCTGGGTGGTTCAGCATCTTAAGGAAAAGGGAAACCCTGAGGGGCACATGCAGAGATGGCCCAGAGAAAGAGAAGGAGAGACAAGCYTGTTGCTGGTGCACTGAGGGTRGCGGAAGATTTGCAAGGGAAAAAGAAGCTCAGARAGATTGTTAGTATGRATGAAGAAGGAAAGGGGCCAATGGAGAGGGCACCTGGAGCTGAGCGAGKGACCTCTTGATCTGCAGTGAAATACTTTACCCTGAGCAATACCCCCACAGCAGTTAGGCTGGGGCCACACTCCCCATGCTCACATCTGCACCCACGTCCCAGCTCTCTCTATTCTGCTTTTGCTTTGGTCTCCTCTGCCTGGTTGCTGCGTGCTCTGGCCTGTGGATGGGAAAGGAAACACAACCACAAAAATGCAGGCCTCAGCACTGCTACCTCATCCCTCACCCTGACCAACAGACTCTACCAGCTCAGCCTGCTCAGAGCCTTCCTGGGATGCCTTGCAGCATTTAAGACAGGGCACCACCCAGTCCAGCTGGACCCTGCCCTGGGGTGGCTGGGAAACACCTCCACCCCCCGGCAGTGCTGGGCAGGACAGGAATGGTACCAGTCACGTAGAGGAAGGGTTTCTCTGACTCCCTGGCACCCTGCTCAGTGGCAGGGGCAGCCCTGGGCTATCAGGGAGCAGCAAGGGCAGGGCTGTGCCAGGAAGGAGGACAAGACAGGAGCTGTGGGGGAGCACAGCATAACATGGGGAGGGCAAGGCCTTCACAGCCGGTGTGAAAGGCAAGGTGCTAACTGCTATGCAACTTGCTTAGAGGAACGAACACTGCCTGGGACTAAGAGCTTTTACCTCAGGTTCCTTCRGGTGACCTGAAGACCCAGMCTAAACTGGCTCTCACTGGCTGASAACACCCCATACAGATGATACAGCAATAGGAGATCTGTCTTTCAAAAAAACCCCAGGTATATAACCACAGCCAGAACAGAAATTGACCTGAATGTAGTATAAAACCCCTCCACCTGCACGGGACATYGGTTTAGAACAACGAAGATTAACACCCCAGTGACCATAGCTCCACACCACCTGCCCGGGAGAAGTACAWACTGACTTCAYGAACAATAGTAATTGATTAGCCYACCCCTTAACATGAGTAATTTGATTGGTCGACAYAACTCTATTGTAAACATWTATAAWCCCTGCTTCCCTCTATATTGGGRTCCTCCATGCATTAGGYTGGGGCACCKCTATGTGCACAGCTAAAAGAGGAGAATTATTTCCCTTGGTAATTCTATGCTAAGAGTCCTTGTCTCCCTCCTTGGCCAGCAAAGACCTGACTTTTACACCGGGCACAGTCCCGCAGCCTCCTGGGACTGGATTTCCAAGCAGGGTTGCAGCCCGCATGAGCTCGCTGGAGAGCAGCTCCTCTCTGCCCTGCAAAGCAGCAAGGCTGCTCCCTCCCTCCAGGGGTTCCTTCAGCACCTGCAGAGCCAGCTTGGGTGGTCAAAGAGAAAATCCCCATGCAGAGTTATGGTCAGGAGATGTGGGGAGAAGGGCAAAGCAAGACCCTTGTGCTACCCACCCCAGGCCCACYGCCAGTGAGGTTTCCAGGGAGACATTTTTCCAGCCCACGTGAGAGCACAGGATAGAACAMGGGAAGGAGGCACGAGTGCTGGCAGTGCCAGGGAGCATTAGGCACGGCTGTGGGAGGTCCTGGCTGAGATTTTGGTGTAGCAGAGTGGGTGCAGCGGAAGTGTGCTGGGCCCATAACCCAGAGGTCGATGGATCGAAACCATCCTCTGCTAGTTGATTTTTTTCCATGCTCCTGACAGCTGCTGCCTCTACCAGCAAGTTTTAACCTGCAGTGCTCTAGCTCTCTGGGMACCCATGGCCATGGCCCTCCTGTTCCCTCAGYCCTTCCTCTCTGCCACTGCCACCTTCTTTCTCCTTTGCCTTCTTAGGATCCAGCACTCCCAAAGTGACCCTCAGCAAGGCAGACGGGTGGGTGTGGAGCAGCAGGCAGAGCACAGCACAGAGCTTCCTCCACAAGGAAGTGGATCTCTTGGGGACATAGGTATTTCTCCCTTCCCATCAGTCTCAACTTCCCAGCCGCAAGTGGGGACCTCCAGGGCTCTGCAGGTGGGGAGGAGGACAAGGCTGGTGCTACTTTGGGAAATACCGGTGTGATCAACTTGACCATCTAGAGAAGGGTTAAATATCTACAGAGTCACAATTCTGAAAGCATGTCCTGGAGAAGCAGCATTACTGAGGACCTTCCTCGTCCATCCCTGGGATCTGCTGGACTGAGCAGGGTTGGAGGAGTGTCTGGGAGCAGGAAAAGCAGGGCCTAATCTCTGAAGGTCTTGCAAAGATGTGGAGGCATTCCCCCTGCAGGGGCTGTAGCACAGGGAAAGGGACAGCATTTCCCATGCAGATGTTGTGCCGCTGCAGGAGGAGGGATGTCCCTTCTGGGGCTGAGACAGCGTTTCTCCAAGCAATGGAGGGTGTTCCTGGGGCTCTGCTAGTCTCACCCAGCACTCTGGGAGAAAGGATTCTGGGCCAGTGGGTTGTGTGGACCAGTGTAGGCAGCTTCCTTGCTCAGGGCATTGTGTTCCTGGTTACCTTCCTGGCAGCACTGCCCTGCTGCGGCTGCCATGGTTCCCAGGCCTGTTTACTTCACCAAGGTCATGGCAAATGTTCCTTCCACTGTAGCCTCCGATTCTGCTCCTCCCTGCAAAACACTGCAGGGAGGACACTTAGAGGCTTCAATGGGAAGCCCTAGTCCACTTAGAGGCTTCAATGGGAAGCCCTAGTCCTCATGGGGGACTTCAACCACCACGATATCTGTTGGAGAGACAACACAGCAGGGCATAAGGAATCTGGGAGGTTCCTGGAATGCATCGATGATAAATTCCTTCTCCACGTGGTAGAGAATCAGAGAATCATAGAATCATTAAGGTTGGAAATAACCTCTAAGATCATCAAGTCCAACCGTCAACACAACACCATCATGCCCACTAAACCATGTCCCGAAGTGTCACATCTACATGTTTTTTGAACGCCTCTAGTGATGGTGACTCCACCACTTCCCTGGGCAGCCCGTTCCAATGCTTGACAACCATTTCGGTGAAGAAATTTTTCCTAATGTCCAATTTAAACCTACCCTGGCACAACCTGAAGCCATTTCCTTTTGTCCTATCGCTAGTTACTTGAGAGAAGAGACCAACATCCACCTCTCTGCAACATCCTTTCAGGTAATTGTAGAGAGCAATAAGGTCTCCCCTCAGCCTCCTCTTCTCCAGGCTAAACAACCCCAGCTCCCTCAGCCACTCCTCATAAGACCTGTTCTCCAGACCCTTCACCAGCCTCG
This sequence comes from Oceanodroma leucorhoa, assembly GCA_030449065.1. Taxonomy (NCBI): domain Eukaryota; kingdom Metazoa; phylum Chordata; class Aves; order Procellariiformes; genus Oceanodroma; species Oceanodroma leucorhoa. The sequence continues at coordinate 12,521 of JASVER010000354.1, read as the reverse complement.
TCGTCCTTCTCTGGACATGCTCCAGCACCTCAATGTCCTTCTTGTAGTGAGGGGCCCAAAACTGAACACAGTATTCGAGGTGCGGCCTCACCAGTGCCGAGTACAGGGACACGATCACCTCCCTACTCCTGCTGGCCACATTATTTCTGATATAGGCCAGGATGTTGTTGGCCTTCTTGGCCACCTGGGCACACTGCTGGCTCATATTCAGCCGGCTGTCGGCCAGCACCCCCAAGTTCTTTTCCGCCGGGCAGCTTTCCAGCCATTCTTCCCCAAGCCTGTAGCCCTGCATGGGTTGTTGGGACCGAAGTGCAGGAGCCGGCACTTGGCCTTGTTAAACCTCGTACAATTGGCGTTGGCCTATCCAGATAGCTCTGCAGAGCCTTCCTAGCCTCAGGCATATCAACACTCCCACCCAACTTGGTGTCGTCTGCAAACTTACTGAGGGAGCACTCAATCCCCTCATCCAGATCATCCACTGCTGATAAATGATGGAGAGTGGCTTGGCAAGATCCTCCACCAGCTAGAGGAGCCAAYGAGGAGAGGTGCTATGCTGGACCTTGTTCCCACCAACAAGGAGGGGCTGGTGGAGAATGTGAAGCTCAAGGGCAGCCTTGGCTGCAGTGACCATGAAATGGTGAGTTCAAGATCCTTGAGGCACCAAGGAGGGTTTGCAGCAAGCTCACTACCCTTGACTTCAGGAGAGCAGACTTTGGCTTCTTCAGGGATCTGCTTGGTAGATTGCCATGGGTCAAAGCCCTGGAGGGAAGAGGGGCCAAGAAAGCTGGTTAATATTCAAGGATTGCCTCCTCCAAGCTCAGGAGCGATACATCCCAACAAAGAGGAAGTCAGGCAAAACCACCAGGAGGCCTGCATGGATGAACAAGGAGCTCCTGGACACACTCAAACACAAAAAGRAARCCTACAGAGGGTGGAAGCAAGGACAGGTAGCCTGGGGGAATACAGAGAAATTGTCCGAGTGGCCAGGGACCAGGTTAGGAAAGCTAAATCCCTGATAGAATTACATCTGGCCAGGGATATCAAGGGCAACAAGAAAAGCTTCTACCAGTACGTCGGGGATAAAAGGAAGACTAGGGAAAATGTGGGCTCTCTCTGGAACGAAATGGGAGACCTGGTTACCCAGGACACGGAGRAGGCTGAGGTACTCAACAACTTTTTTGCCTCAGTCTTCACCGGCAAGTGCTCGAGCCTCACTGCCCAAGCTGCAGAAGGCAAAGGAGAGGACTGGAAGAATGAAGTGTCACCCACTGTAGGAGAAGATCAGGTTCAAGACCATCTGAGGAACCTGAAGGTGCACAAGTCCATGGGACCCGATGAGATCCATCCGCAGGTCCTGAAGGAACTGGGGGATGAAGTTGCTAAGCCACTATCGATAGTATTTGAGAAGTCTTGGTAGACTGACTGGAAAGGGGGAAACATAACCCCCATTTTTAAAAAGGGAAAAAAGGAAGACCCAGGGAACTACAGGCCAGTCAGTCTCACCTCTGTGCCTGGGAAGATCATGGAACAGATCCTTCTGGAAGCTATGCTAAGGCACATGGAGGACAGGGAGGTGATTCAAGACAGCCAGCATGGCTTCACCAAGGGCAAGTCCTGCCTGACCAACTTAGTGGCCTATGATGCAGTGACGACATCAGTGGACATGGGAAGGGCTACCGATGTCATCTATCTGGACCTCTGTAAGGCCTTTGACACAGTCCCCCGCAACATCCTTCTCTCTAAACTGGAGAGGTCTGGATTTGATGGGTGGACTGTCCAGTGGGTGAGGAACTGGCTGGATGGTTCCATCCAGAGGGTAGTGGTCAATGGCTCAATGTCCAGACGGCGATCAGTGACGAGTGGTGTCCTGCAGGGGTCTGTATTGGGACCGGTGCTGTTTAATATCTTCATCAATGACATAGACAGTGGGATCGAGTGCACCTTCAGCAAGTTTGCAGACGACACCAAGCTGAGTGGTGTGGTCAACATGCCTGAGGGTCGGGATGCCATCCAGAGGGACCTGGACAAGCTCGAGAAGTGGGCCTGTGTGAACCTCATGAGGTTCAACAAGGCCAAGTGCAAGGTCCTGCACGTGGGTCAGGACAACCCCCGGTATCTGTACAGGCTGGGGGATAAAGGGATTGAGAGCAGCCCTGCTGAGAGGGACTTGGGGGTACTGGTGGACAAAAAGCTGGACATGGGCCGACAATGTGCGCTCGCAGCCCAGAAG
>JASVER010000352.1:23524-36296 GCA_030449065.1 Oceanodroma leucorhoa | reverse complement strand
ACGGTGCAAATCTGGATCCTCTGCAAATTTGGGGTTGGTGCATCCCCATCATGGTGCAAATCTGGATTCAGTGAATCCCAATCCTGGTGCAAATCTGGATCCCGTGCAAATTTGGGCTCGGTGCATCCCCGTCGCGGTGCAAATTCCAGCTCAGGCCATCCCCGTCCCGTTCCACACCCAAACCGACGGTGGGAAGGGGCGATGCGGCCCCTCCCCGCGGCCGCGGGACATGCCTCGAGCGGGCCGTGCTCCGCAGGCGCTGCGGGCGGGCGAGGAGCCGCGCTGCGTGTCCTGGCGGACGGTGGGCACCAAAGGCTGCTGGACGCCCTCGGGTTGCACCCGCATTGGGGGTGACCCCCTCCACTCCATCTGCGCCTGCACCCACTTCTCCACCTTCGCCATCCTCACGGCCATCCACCCCGTCACGGTAAGGTCCCGTTTGCACCCTTGAAGTAMCCATTTTTGGGGTGTTTTCTTCCTTCCCAAACGGTTGCGTGCGGTCACGCGCCGGATGGGACTCGCGTGATGTCGTGCGTGTGACGTCACCCCCAGGAGAGCTTTGCGCTGACGGTAGTGACCTACGTGGGGATGTCGGTGTCGCTGGTCTGCCTCTTCTTCGCCATCGTCACCTTCCTCCTGTGCCGCTCGCTTTGGAGTGTCAGCGTCACCCTCCACTTGCAGCTCAGCATCTGCCTCTTCGCTGCCGACCTCCTCTTCCTCGTGGCCGTGCCCCACACTGCCAACCGGGTATGGGCTCCTCGGGGTCTCCTTGAGCATCTTGGGGCCTTCAGGGGCTCCTTGAGCCTCCTTTGGGTCTCCACAGGCTCCTCAGGGCATCCTTGAGCCTCCTTTGGGTCTCCACAGGCTCCTCAGGAGCTTCTTGAGCCTTCTTTGGGTCTCCACAGGCTTCTCAGGGTCTCCTTGAGCATCTTGGGGCCTTCAGAGGGTTCTCAGGGTCTCCTTGAGCCTCCTTTGCATCTCCACAGGCTCCTCAGGGTCTCCTTGAGCATCTTGGGGCCTTCAGAGGGTCCTCAGGGTCTCCTTGAGCCTCCTTTGCGTCTCCACAGGCTCCTCAGGGTCTCCTTGAACATCTTGGGGCCTTCAGGGGGTCCTCAGGGGCTCCTTGAGCCTCCTTTGTGTCTCCACAGGCTCCTTAGGGTCTCCTTGAGCATCTTGGGGCCTTCAGAGGCTCCTCAGGGGCTCCTTGAGCCTCCTTTGGGTCTCCACAGGCTCCTCAGGGTCTCCTTGAGCATCTTGGGGCTGTCAGGGGCTCCTTGGCATCTCATTTTGCTCCCCTGGGTCTCCATGAGCTTTTTGGGGCCTCCTCAAGCTCCCCGAGGACCTCCTTGAGGAGGTCCTCGGGGAGCTTGTGGGGAAAAGGACCCAGGGTCATGGCTTTTGGCTGTAGCCTCTACGCTAATAGCCCCAGCTGACCTTCTGCCAGGGGTCCCATCTCATGCTGGGTGGGCGCAAGCACCTGGATTACAGGATAACAGAGGTTGGAAGGTTTGGTCCAACCCCAACTCAAAGCAGGTCCAAATAGTTGAGGTTCTTCAAGGTTGTTGGTTCCCTTCTTGCTCTGGGTGGGTGTCAGCACCTGAATTACAGGATAAATGAGGTTGAATGGGATGTTTGGAGGTCTCCAGACCAATCTCCACTCGAAGTGGGTCCAACTAGTTGAGGTTCCTCAGAGTTTTTGGGTCCCATCTCTCTCCGGGTGAATGAAAGCATCTGAATTACAGGACAACCAAGGTTGAACGGGATGTTTGGAGGCCTCCAGACCAACCCCAACTCAAAGCAGGTCCACCCAGTTGGGGTTCCTCAATGTTCTTGGGTCCCTTCTTCCTCTGGGTGGGTGGAGCCAACTGAATCATGGGATAGCTTAGCTTGGAAGAGACACTTGGATGTCTCCGGTCTGCCCCCAGCCCAAAGCATCTCCACCTCCTTGAGGTTCCTTGAGGCCACGTTGGCRTGTATGGAACACCTCCAAGTGTTGGAGATGCCACCACCTCCCCAGGCCACACTATGGTGACACTGGGGAGCCCAGCATGGCCTCGGTGTCCCCCATCCAGCTGGCGTGTGCCATCACGGCGGGCTTCCTCCACTACCTCTTCCTCGCCTGCTTCGCCTGGATGTTCCTGGAGGGTTTGCATCTCTTCCTCACCATCAAGAACCTGCGTGTCCTCAACTACACCAGCGCCAGTCGCTTCAGGAGAAGATACATCTACCCSGTGGGCTACGGCACGCCGGCCATCGTGGTGGCCATCTCTGCTGCCATCCATCCTGGCAGCTACGGCACTGAGCACTAGTGAGTSCCACCAGCACCCAGGCTGGGGTCAACCAGGCGGGGTGGGATCATCAATGGAGAACGTCATGCGTTTTGCCTAAATCACCCCCAAAAAAGATGCCACGGCGTCCAGACGTGGGTATTTTCATGCCACCAAAATCGCCAAAGGGATTTTGGGGTATACTTTCCTTTTTCTCCCTTTTTAGCTGCTGGCTGAGCATGGAGGGAGGCTTCATCTGGAGTTTCCTCGGTCCCGTCTGTGTCATCATCCTGGTGGGTGTCTTGCTGCTGAAAGGAGGCGGAGAGGGAGAAATTGGGAGAAAAAAGGGCAAATTTAGACTTACCTTTAAAAACAGTGTTAAGCAAACGCCCCACGGGCTGGGTATGCTTGGCAGAGGTTGCACCACGGTGCATTAATTGATGGGGGGGGTTTTTTTGCACCACTGGCCCCTTTTCCCCCCCAAATTTATGATTGTGGCCACAGCTCTTCCCCCATAGACCCCAAATTGAGGAGTTTTAGAGATTTGCATAAAAAGAGCAAATTCACATGTATATTTAAGGACGGTATGAAGCAATCATCCCACAGGCTGGGTGTGCTCRGTGAAGGTCACGCCAGGGTGCATGGTTTTGCACCGTTGACCCTTTTCCACCCCAAATTTACGCCCCGTGGACCCTGTTTTGCAAAATGATGTTTTTTCGCTTTCTGCCCAGGTTAATTTGCTATTTTTTCTCACCACCCTCTGGACTCTACGGAGCAAACTCTCCTCCCTCAATGCTGACGTCACATCCCTAAAAAACAGCCGGTGGGTTTTTGYGTCAGCAAAAAGTGTTGAGTTTTTTGGGGGGAGGAGGAAGAGCRTCTGGGATGGGTTTAGGGTGAAAAAAGAGCAAAATGAGTGTTCCGTCAGGCTGATGACGTTCAAGGCGCTGGCGCACATYTGTATCCTGGGTTGCACGTGGGCTCTGGGCTTGCTGCAGGCACAGGGGGACAATATAGTGGTGGCCTTCGTCTTCACCATCGTCAACAGCCTGCAGGGAGCCTTCATCTTCCTCGTGCACTGTGTCCTCAACCAGCAGGTACCACGGGGGGGGGGGGACACCCACGTGTGGGATGTGTGGGAGGGGACAGGGACACTCAGGACGCAGCTGCGGGTCCCGTTCACAGGTGATGGAGCAGTACCGGCGCTGGTTTAGGGTGCTGGGGCGACAAGCGCACCCCCCCGAGATGCCCACCACCGAGATACATGTCACCTATGTCACGGTAAGGCCACCCAAACGCCTGGGTCCCCTGTGGGAGCCCGGACGCTTGGGTCCCCTGTGGGGTGCTGGGTGGGCACCCGGGTCCCTGTGGGGTGCTGGGTGGGCACCCGAACACCTGGGTGGGCACCTGGGTCCCTGTGGGGTGCTGGGTGGGCACCCAAACATCTGGGTCCTCTGGTTGCCACCAAAAGGAGGTGGGGGCCGGGGGTGGCACGGGGGAGGCTGCCTGGACCCCTGGGTCCTCCCAGGGTGCTTGGGGGTCTGGCAAGAAACCACCAGAAACTCTGCCCCATTTCTGCCCCATTTTTGCCCCATTTTGTCCTCGTTTCACCCCAGCGTGGCCCCTTTTCACCCCCAGGAAGGGGAGAGGCCGCACAGCCACAGCACCGAGGGCTGCGTGTGGGAGAAGTGACGGTGGGTGCCCCCCAGGACCGACCCGTTTCTGGCACATCCGACCCATTTCCAGCGTCTTTCCTGCAGATCCAACCCATTTTCCCAGTTTTCCTGCTGATTTTGACCCATTTCCAGCATTTTTTTTTTTTCCTGCAGAACAACCTGCTTTTAGCATTTTCCCCACAGGTCCGACCYGTTTCCAGCATTTCCCTACAGAACAACCCATTTACCGCATTTTTTCCCCGCATAGCTGACGCATTTTCCAGAATTTTCCCCAAGAAATGACGAATTTCCAGCATTTTCCCCTAGAATCAATCCGTATCCAGCTGCTTCCCCCCAGGATTGAACAATTTCCTGCATTTTCCTGTGAAACGACCATTTTCCAGCACTCTTGCTGCAGATCCGACTCATTCCCAGCATTTTCCCCGAAGAACAACCAATTTCCAGCATTTTTCTGCAGAACGACCTGTTTCCAGTGTTTTTCCTGCAGATTTGACTCATTTCCAGCATTTTCTCCAAGAAACGACCAATTTCCAGCGTATTCCCCCAAGACTGAGCCACTTCCAGCACTTTTCCATGGAACAGCCCATTTCCAGCAATTTTCCTGTGGTTTTGACCCATTTCCAGCATTTTTTCCKGTGGTTTTGACCCATTTCCAGCATTCCTCCTGCAGATTTGACCCGTTTCCACCATTCTCTCCAAGAAATGACCAGTTTCCATCATTTTTCCATGAAACATCCCCTTTCCAGCATTTTTTTCCTGCAGATTTGACCCGTTTCCAGCATTTTCTCCGGGGATCGACTAATTTTCAGCATTTTCCCCCAACACTTGACCCATTTCCAGCATATTTCCGTGGAACGATCCGTTTCCGGCATTTTTCCAGCGGTTTTGCCCTGTTTTTCTGGCTGCTTCCCACCACGATCGCCCCATTTCTGGCGTTTTCCTGCGGAACGACCCGTTTCCGGCGTGTTTTCCCCCGGGATCGCTCCATTTCCGGCCTTTTCCGGTCGCTTTCGCCCCGCGGCTCCGGCGGGTTTTTTGGGCTGAAAAAAGCTGATTAAAGGCACGTGGGTCGTCCCCGAGGAGTCGGGCTGGATGCGGCCGGGGGTGGGGGACACCTGGGCCCACTTGGGGGTCYGGGGTCCACTCCAAGGGGGGGGCGTGGCCTCCCCGCCCCACAAGGCACAGCGGCAGGAGAGGGTGGGGGTCTTGAGCCAATCAAGCCCTGCCTCCCTTCCCYCAGAAGCCAATTAGCTTCCTGCCAGCTCTTGATTGACAGGGGCTGGCAGCCCTTGGTGCTGAGCGTGTGTCTTCCCGCCTCCAAGTGCCAGAGAGGTGCCTGATTGGTGCGGTGTGGGAGCTGGGCGGTGCCAGGGGGGCGGGAGCAGGGGTGGGCCTATTGTGGGGTGGTGCCAGCCAATGGGCAGTGGTGGCCCTGGGAGGAGGTGCTAAGTGGAAAACCCGCCCCCCAGAGCGCAGAGAAGGTGGCGGTTGGCTGTGAGCTGAGATGGGCAGCGCGGCTCAGCCAATGGGGTGTCGAGGGAGGCTGAGGAGGCCCCTGAGGCGATGTGAAGGGGAATGGTGGGTTTGGGGGGTCCTGGGCACTCCCCCCCCCACCTCCAGTGCCCTCCCAGTACCCCCCAGTGCTGGGACTGGGCTGTGTCGCTGCCCCAGTGCCCTCCCAGTAGCCCCCCAGTGCTCCCAGTACCCCCCCCCAGTGCCAGCTCCCAGCAGCAAACCCAGGTGCTCCAAGCCCAGTGCCCCCAGACCCTCCAGCGCTCCCAGTACCAGCTCCCAATACCAGCTCCCAGCAGCCCCAGTGCTCCCAGTAACAGCTCCCCAGTGCTGGGATTGGGCTGTGTCTCTGCCCCAGTGCCCTCCCAGTATGCCCCCAGTGCTGGGACTGGGTTGTCTCCCTGCCCCAGTCCTCCCAGTGTTTGCCCAGTGCTCCCAGTAGCCTCCCAGCGCCCTCCGAGTACCTCCCAGCCCAGTGCTTCCAGTGCTCCCAGTACCCTCCTCAGCCCCAGAGCTCCCAATGCCTTCCCAGTAACCCCCAGTCCGTGTTCCCAGTAACCCCCCTGCCTAGTTCCCCAGTGCTCCCAGTGCCCTCCCGGTAGCCCTTAGCCCCAGTGCTCCCAGTAACCCCCAGTCTCCATCACCAGAGCCTACAGATCCGATGATCCCCATATAAGCCGGGACCACCCCCCTCCCAAACCATTTGCCTGCTAGAAATGGGTATTTTGGTTAAATTAACAAATTTTTACTGGGGGCAGAAGCGTCTCTTTGAGCTAGCTCTGCCACCAGTTGTTTATTTTTGGGGTTGAAAAACAGCCAAAACCAGCCTAAAACCAGTTTCACTTTCTGCCACGGGTCCTTTTTTTATTGATTTTACAGCAAATTTCTCAAGCCTGGCTCAAATTTCCTAATTTTTGGGGAGGGGGGAGGGAACTCCCACAGTTAATTTTCAACCCGGAGAGGGAATTGCGTTACCCGTAACGAATCAGTCCATTTCCGCTGATCGATAATGTATAAATTCCCCCAAAACATCGATTTTTAGCTTATAACCCTTTAAAAAAAACGAGCGTTAACATCACACCACGGTTTTAACAGGATTCCTTCGATTCCAGAAATTTTCAGCTACCGGGATGAGTGGGATGGGGCCGTTTTATTTATTTGAGGCAAAAAAAGACCAAACGGCGCATGCTGCGTTTCTTAGAAAAAAAAAAAAAATAAGTTTTACTGGGTGATAAGGTGCTGAATTAAGAGACGTACAAGTGAGTAGAAATGGGGTTTTGGGGGTTTTTTTTGGCTGTGGGGCCACAGACGGGGGCTGGCGTCTGGGGAGGGAAGGATAAATATGGAAAAAAGTATTTGGAAAGTGGGAAAAAAACCAGGATTTTACTGAAATTGTCTTTTCTGAGAGTTAAGGAGAAACCRCGACGTGGCAGCAGAGCTTGGGGGGAAAAGGAGGAATTCAGCGACGCTGAGAAACAGGACCGTTTTTGCGCTGGTGAGTGGGTTTTTAACCGTTTTTAACCATTTTTAACCATTTTTAACATTTTGCAGTAGTTATTTTAACTGAAAATCCCTTTTTTTTCCGTGGTTTGTGGGTCAGGCTTGCAAGGTTGGGGGTCACAGGGATTTTACTGATATTTTTTTTTTTTTTAGGGATTTGCACGTCATTAATAGGCAAAAAATGGRAGTGTGGAGCCTCCGGATCCCCCCGGAGTTGCGTGAGTTCATCCAGCTCCCGAGTAGGAATTTTGAAATGTACTTTTTTTTTTTTTACGGGAGCATTGAAAATTGCCTGAAAACAGGAAAAAATAATGCTGAAGTCAGCAATTCCAGGACTTTTCGCAAATCCAGTGGTTGTAGTGGGAGCATCTGTCGTCGTTCCAGATGCCGTCGGGCCCGATGCTGCCGCAGTCCTTCTGGTCCTTGTCTTTGTTCTCCTTCCATGTGTTCCAGTAGCTGGAGAAAGAAGGAGAAAAAGGAAAAGAGAAAATAGTAAAGAAATAAAAATGAGCCTCACAGCAGCAGAGCTCTCTCAGGAAGAGGTAAAATTTATATTTCGAGGGAAGGAGACCACTAAAAATCTCCATTTTTTTTTTTTACCACCAGTGAGAAAACACTCTGATAATACCGTTTTTTTCCAATATAAACCCTTTGACTTATGTAAAACTACCAAAAAAACAAAGTTTTGGTGGATCAGCTTCACCTTTTCCCACTTATTTTCTGATTATTTTCCATTTTTGGGGAATCCCCGGAGGGAATTTTTTACCTAACACTTGTACGATCGCCATTAGTCCAGACCCAGGTGCCTTCCTCCAGCTGATCCGTCACTCCCAGCCAGTACGTGCTGCTGCTGTTAATATTTTCCTTCAGGAAGTTCTAGAAAACCAGAATTGGTTAAAACAGCCCCAAAACAATAATTCTGGTGGACTATGGAGCATCTCAAGGCTTTTGGCAATTAAGGTGAGGTCATCGCCGTGATATCTGAGCAGTGTTTTTTGGTAAATAGTGAGCAATTTGGGTGTATTAAAGCAAAGTGCATACACAGCACTCTGGAAAGGAGATGTTGACCTTTTTTGCTCCATTTTTAGCACTTTTCCCTAAAAACAAGAAGTCACAGTCGACTGAACTCAGCTTGGCCATCGGCGCTTCTCTCCACCTCCRAATAACTCTGAGCCCGATGGCCAATCTTGGCTAATTCGAGCCCCAAAAAAAAAGAGGTTTTAGAGTTCCTGTGTTTGCCAGAGTAGGAATTCTCCAAGAAAACGGGTATTTTGGGCACTGCGTAAGCCGGGAAACTGGTTCTTTTTTCCACTCGCAAGCATCCGACTGACCTGCTCCAGATCCGAATCGATGATGACCAGGTGAGCGCCTTGGTCGGCGCAGATCTCCTTGGCGTCCGACCAGCTCATCGTCTCCGTCGAGAAGGAGTAGCAGCTTTTCTCGAAGATCTTCCAACCGGCCGAGCACTTCTTGCCGTCCAGGACAGATCTGCAGATCAGTGCTGGAAGGATGAGAAACCCCCCAAACCGAGGCAAAAAATCAGGTTTTCTCTGCTGGGGAAACCTCCACGGCTTCCCCKGTGTGGTGACGTCTCAAAATTGGCATAAATCACCTAAATTTTCCATCCCTAAGACCACCGTAGTGTTTTTTGGGCTAAAAGCAGGAGGTTTCTCTCCCGGCGCACAAAGGTGAGAGACCATCAAGACGGAGACGGCGGCTTTACCTGTGATGTCCTGCAATTCCTCGTAGTATTTGTGCATCCCGCTCCGCATCCGCGTCTGTTCCCGTTGCGCCTCCGACAGCCCCTGCCGCACTGGGGAGCGCAGCGGGGTGAGCGACCGCCGCCAGCCCCGTCCCCCCCTGCTTTTTCCTGCTTCCCCCCCTTGGGTTTGCCCAAATTTTGAGCTCTTTCCCCCAGGATTTATTACTTTTCCACACGTGGAAATCTCAATCGGGGCTGCAAAAGCTCGTACATCGCCGGCCGCCAGCTTTGCTGCGTGGTTTTTTTTCCTCTTTGGGTGACATTTCGCTGCGATATCACCCATAATATAATTTAATTAATCACTCATTTGGCAGCGGTTACGGATTTGGCCCATTATATTGGACTTTTGCAGAATTTTCTGTAGGATTTACGTCCTTCCCATAATCTTTAACAGATGTAATGGGGTGGATTTTCCCCCCAGTAAGGTCCTAATCAGGATAAATCCCGGGATATCCCAAGGGCTAATTTGCTCCTATTTGCACCCTTTTGGGGCTAATTCCTTCAGGATTGGGGCATGAGCTCAGTCGGTGTCCGATCTACACCGTTACCCCGGTGTAATTCCCGGTGGAAATCAGAAACAAGCCAGTTGAAGTCGGCGTTGCTTCACTAGGAGATGGAGCAGAACCAGGAGCCGCTCGAAAAGGCAGTTTGATTTTTCCTTAATTTACACCAAAAGGCAAAAGCAGTGCCAGAAAAGAGCCAAACGCCAAAAAATCAGCGTCTCCCAACCGCCGTTAAGCTTCACCGCGGGGATGTGAGTCCAAGGACCTACCGTTGTCTTGATACTCCGAGTAGTTCGACTTCAAGAGCTTTAACTCYGCCATGATTTCCATCTCTGAAATGAAAATGAAAGAAAAAACATGACTGGATCATACCGAGGAATCRCGAGTGGCGTCCAAATTTGCCCAATTTATTTTTTTTTTTTATTTGGGCCAAGTGAGGAATTCCAGAGCAAATTCTGAATTCGCCCAATTTACGGCTTTTTTGGGCTGAGTGGGGAATTCCAGAGTGGATTTACTCTGGATTTACACCCTGTAGCAAATGCTGGTGCAGGCAGAAGGAGGCAGCACCCAGATGCAGCACACTGGGAGCAATTTGGTGATAAAACCCTAAAATTCACATACCAAGGTGGAATTAAAACGATATCGTGACGATGGACAGGCTTTAGCTGCGCTTTCCATGTGGATGGACACTTGAAGCATCACGGGCACAAGCCACGTGTTATTTTTAAGAGTGAAAATGCTTTTTTTTTTGTTATTTCACCAAACCAGCTGCTTCCCGGCCCGGCGGGGACCCTTCCGGGGACACTTACGCTTCACTATGGCCAGCGCAAAGAGCAGCACCCACGCGACGAAGCTCAGCGCTACCAGGACGTAGAGGACGGCCACCGACGTCATCCTGCGCCTCTGTCCCCTGCCACCTCTAAGCTCCGGCTCACCTGYGAAGAGCAGTGTGGAAGAAATCCGGGAAGAATCCCAGCTTTCCGGGTCTGGATCTAGCCGAGGCCTCAACTGCGGGATAGCGGCATCGGTCGAGAGCGACTCACCCTTTTGGGAAGGATTTGGAGATGCCGGTTTCCCCGCCAGGATGTAAACCCCTGTTGGGAGGAAGGAAAGAGTCACTGGGGGAGGTTTTTGGGGCATTTTAGGGCCAAATCCTGCCCCGCGGAGGTCCTCGACCGCACAGGCGATGCGGGGAGAGGAGGTGGGTGCTACCTGTGCCTCCTTTGCTCCTCTGGCTCTGCAGATCGTCGGCCACCGGCGGCTTGTGGCCACGATCCGACTCCGACAGGGACACGTCGTCATAATCATCGTCGAAGCTGTCCGGGGATGCTACGCGAGAGGAAAAAACGGGTGAAAATCAGGGTTTTACACCAACTGGGAATCCCAGCCGTTAGCGATCGGCTCAATCTTTCAGAAAATATGAAAAATCATAGAATTATAGMACGGTTTGGGTTGGAAGCTCATCTAGTTCCAACCCCCTGCCGTGGGCAGGGACACCTTCCACTAGACCAGGTTGCCCGAAGCCCCGTCCAACCCGGCCTTGAACGCTTCCAGGGAGGGGGCAATGCAATTTCCCTTCCCTTTTAGTAAATCCGCAGCCCCTCCGGCAAGGTTTTTACACCCTTTTCTCAATATATGTTGATTTGATCATTTTTAGAGAGTTTTCTAACGTTGCTCCGCTCTTTCAGAGTCGGGTTCTCCCCTCTAAGCAATTCTGCTGAATTTTTAAGCTCTCTGCGGCGGGAGGGGATGAATTTGAGCCTGCGAAGGTGCAAAGGCCGGCTCTGCGAGTGAAGATGGAGTGATAAATTCCCTCTCAATCCCCCCCAGCGTGGACTTTCAGGATATTTTGGGGGCGATTTGATCTAGTGGGACAGAAGGAACCAAATTCGGAAAGAAACGCCGTGTAYAGCGAGACACGTTTGACTAACCGAGCTGAAAAGAAAGCCCAGTTCAGCCTCGGAGAGGCACCTCAGGGAGTTCTGCTTTCCATCCGTGCTACAAAAAAGCCTGAAAAGGTGAAAAAATGACGACTTACCCGGTCTGAAGTCGCCCACGGGTGTCATTTTCCCAGTGACGGAGTAAATTCCTGCCAAAAAAAAAGGAAAGGAAAAGAGCGTTGAGGACAAGGGGAGGATCCTCCAAACCACCACCAGCGCCTCTTCTAACGCTGTCGCTGCCGGCGAGGAAGTTGCCGATGCTTTTTTTTTTTTTAAGGCCCAGCGTGGAGATTACACCTGAAATTGGGGCCAAACTGGGAGATTTCGGGGCTCCTAATGAGCGCRGAGTAGGACCCACACGACCCTGAGAGCACCCCAAAGGCGTTTCGCCCTACTCCGTAGGACAGCGGAGCCCTGCCGGCGCGTTCGGGCACCGCCGCGCTTTGCCGAGACAACCGCCAGCCCCGAAAACACCCGCTAAGGACACCCCAAGGACACGGAAAGGGGGGGGGTCTCCCCAATTTTACCTGCTTGCCTCACCAGCCGCTTGGTGGGCGCCAGCGGGGGACCCAACCAGTTGCCATAGGTCTCTTGCCGGGCCATGCTTTGCCGGGGAGAGAGTAGCCGCGCAGGCGCCTGGCGGGGAGCTAAACCCCTCGGCACGCACCCCGGCACACCCCTCGCCGCCTCCGGCACCCCATTTTGGCCAGCGGTTCGGCCCTGAGGTTTCAGTTCCTTCTCGGCGCCGGAGCGGCGGTGACATGCAAATGGGCGGCGCCAACAAGCGCGAGACCGCGCCGTTCCCTTCACAAAAATACGCCTTTTCGGCGGACCGTGGGATTCGGTGAATTTTGGGGACGACGGGTTTGGTTTTGGGGGAGGAAGGGTGACGCGGCGGGAGCTCTGCCGCCAGCGGGGATTTGAAGGCAGCTCTCACACGGGTTTGGGGTTTTTTAGGGATTAGAGATAAAACCCCCACGGTGGCATCTACGGGTGTTAAAAACCGCGCCGGTGAAATCCCAAATCTTCCAGTGGAGCCGCTGCCCGTGCCGGGAGGGGAATCCGGCAACCGCGGTCTTTTGGCAAAACAGGCGTCGCGGTTCAGCACCCACGAGTTGGGGATTTGCATACGCGCCCAGAAAACAGGCTCGCACCTCGTCTTCACTGGTCTCTCTTCCCTTTTTTTGGGGTTTTTTTACCTGAACCCTGGGAAAAAAGGTGCGCACCGACCCTCCTCAGCACCGCATCGGCTTGATTTACATGAGTTTTGGTTCAAATCGCAATCAAAGTGCTTTATTTGTTGGTTTTTTTTCCCGATTAACCAGCAAGCGATACAGYGAGCCTCAGCACAACAGGTAAACGGGTCGCAAAATGTTAACAAACATCCCAAAAAATCTCTAAAAWCCCCCCAAAGAGTGACCCGCTCAAAACGTTCAACCCCTCCACCACAGTGCTGTGCCCACCAGCAAGCAGCGCACCCCACTTTCGGGAAACGGGGTACCCATTTTCAGACACCTCTTTTCCCCAGAGCCTCGTGTTTTCACCCTGCGCTTGGTTTTGCCAGGTTTTGACTGTTTTTCCCCCATTTTTAAGGCCCGGGGAGGTGAGCAGG
>JASVER010000352.1:4632-22306 GCA_030449065.1 Oceanodroma leucorhoa | reverse complement strand
AAGAATTTCTAAATAACTTCAAGAATTTCTAAATAACTTCAAGAATTTCTAAATAACTTCAATCATTCCTGTATGATCGCGAGGAGGGATCGCCGTGCAGGCATGGTGCATCCACCCCAAACTCGGGTGAGCATCGCTCGCACCCCGGGAGTCCCTTGGGGTCACACAGATCCCAAGAGGAGCAGCCGCCCCCCACGGGCTTTTTCCAAAAAAATGCTTAAATCACGCCAGTTGTTTTGGGGACAGATTCATCCGATTTGGCCAAATCACTTCAGAACCAAGTGGGAGCCTCAACCGGTTGCATTTTCCCACCTCTGCGGACAACCTTGAGTCGCCCGTGCTTAACCTCCAGCTTTCCATTTGTGGAATTGGGAGTCTAATATTCCTCTAAACTCATGAAAACTGGGTGTTTTTTCACTTTTTACGGGATTTCTCAGCTTACATTTTCCTGCTCAGTGTCAACGATGACCAGATGGGCGTTGAAGTCGGCACAGGAATCTTTAGCATCCAGCCAGTGCTTGGTGGTGGCGGAGAAAAAATAGCAGGTTTTGGCGAACTGCTGCCAGCCGGYGGGACACCTCGTGCAGAAAATTTCTGAGGGAAAACGGGGATAAAAAAAAAAATAAATAAATAAAGGAGAACGCGGTGGGTGAGCGCGGAGGGACGCCCGCGGGCTCGGCCCGACCGCTACCCCTCACCCGAGAGGTTGCGCGTCTCCTCCAGCGCCACCGACACGCGGCTCCAATCCTGCTTCACCTCCGCCAGCTGCCGCAGCACCGGCTCCAGCGCGTCCCTTCCCTCCGCTGGGGAGAGAATAAAAGGTAATTCAAGCTGCCGCAAAGACCTAAAAACCCCCGTTTATGTCTCCCTTCCCCCTTTTCCTTTCCCTCCCAATTTACACCGTGGCTTTCGCCGTGTGTTTTCCTCGCGCGAGTTACCGTTCTCTAAACTTCCGGCAGTAAAACCTCAAAGCCCTTTCGTTAAATGAGCTTTTTACTGTGTTTATCAACAGGCTGAGAAAGGCTTTTTTCCTTTAATATACTTAATGATATCTCGAACTCATTAAGATTGGCTTCGTGCGCTCCCGGTGCACATTTTAGGAATCTTGGGAGCATCTACCCAATACCATGTGTTTTGGGAATCAAGGAGAAGGGCTGCATTTAACAATTTTCCCTCAAAATCAGGCTCGCACCCAGGTGATCCGACAGCTCCTTCTCATACTCCGCTTTGCACTGCATCATCTTCCACCGCACGTTCTCCACTTCTTGCGACACTGGAAGGAGGAAAATCTCCACTTTTGACCCCGTCTCACTGCTGCCTGCTCCCGGTATTYGGGATTCTGCCCGTATTTCCCCAAAAACAGCCTTTTCTTTGGCTTACCATTCAGAAGTCGGCTGTGAATCGCCTTGAGCTCGCCAGAGAGCTGTTTATCTAAGAGGAAAATAAGAGGAGGAAACTTAAAACAAGCCCTGACCATCTCTGTCCTGACGGAAAGAAGCTTTGGTTCATTTTTTTTTGCTGGAAAAAGCACCCCGGGAAGCACCAGAGGGGGAAAAATCCGTGCAGGTATCAGTGCAGCGGGTGCCAGGGAGCCATTTCAGGGCGAGATATCGTACCGAGGGTGCGCTGGACCTCCGAGAGGTTTTGCCACGCCGTCGCGTGGCTGTTCTCGCTCCGCATCCGGGCTTGTTCCAACGCCTCCCACACTGCGGATGCTGGGGGGAAAGGAAGAGAGCGCTCGCCTTCGCTCCGGATCTGGCCCCGGAGAGCTCGCGGGTTGCAAAAGGGCTTTCAATCCTAATTTGGAGCCGCGTTTTGCTCCATCTGCTGGTGTTTTCCTCCAAAGCGTGCCCGCCCTGCGCTCAGCGGGGTCGATCGGAGCAAGGGGCGTGCGACGGACTCACCTTTCCGGAGATTCACGATGGTGAGAACCATGAAGAAGACGAAGGTGAGGGCCAGAAGCAGGTACAGCAGCGCGACGGCTCTCTCCAGAGACGAGGYGAGGAGGGACAGCACTGCCAAGGGGTGAAATGGGGTGAGGTGGCCCCAAAGAACTCCCTCCCCCAACAGGTATTTTCTTAAAGAAGAGCACAAAGAGGAGAGATTCCCCCCAAAACAACCTCTCGGGTGGCTCCACCACCCTGTCCTCCACGCTCAAACCTTTTTTTTCCTAGACTGTGACCCARCGGAAGAACCAGGCATCAAAATTTGGCTGTCACTTTGGAGAAAGACCGGTTTAAAGAGCCGAAACCCTCCGGTTTCATGTCTCTGGATCCCCAAAGCCGCTCCCTTGCCCCGATACCTCCTTTTGGCGCTTTCCTCCGCTCTGGCTTCTCCCACTCCATATCGTCGGCGAAATCACACTTCTGATAGGTGCCAACGGCACCTTCACCTTGTGACATCTCTGATCCTTTTTCTTTTGATATCGCCCCGATTTATGGGGTGGGGAAGACGTGTCATCTCATCCTGGGGGGAAGGAAACGCTCGCGTGTCATAATTCTAATTTCCTAGAAAAAAAAAAAAAAAAAAAAATCTGCGCACTCAGGAGTTTTGGAGAGGCCGATGCACTTGGGCAGCCCCTTGCCACATGTCGCAGCCCCTTTCCTGTTGATTTTCAGAAGAATTGGTTAAAAAACCACACTCTGCTGTCCTCAAATGAGGCCGACRCCTGCCCGAGGAGGCGGGTTTTGGAGGCTTCATGCCAAAATGGCAACCGGCGTTCTCCGAGGTGAGCACCTAAATTTCGCCTTTTTTKTTKKTTTGTTTGGTGGGAATTCTTTAGCATTTTGTTCAGTGTTTTTGTGATAATTCCTGGCGGTTTTAATGCGAGAAACTTAGCGTTGTGAAAATCCTCATTTTTGGGGGCACTATTTCCTTCATTCCTTCTCCGGAAAATTCTTTTCGTTGCCCGAACACCCTCAGGGCTTCGAGCCAGGCGTCCCCTGGGCTGGCTATCGCAGAAAACGAAAGTTAGAACTTATTAATAACCTCACTGTTGACTGATTTCAGCTGAATTTCACAGAGGCACCCCAGGAAGAGCAAACACAGCCAAAAGTTGCAAGTGCCTCACTCCAGTTCCCCCACTTTCAGGGCAAGCAGCTTCCTCCTTTTGTCCGATTTCCCCTTTTTTGATCCCAAATTTAGGGGAAGTCGAGGCCAAACTTCTCCTCAGGGTGGCCACTCATGCCCTTGGGGCTCCGGCACTTTCCAAGAGGCAATGAGTTGATTTTGGGTTGAAACGCTGTGAATTTGGCCCATGCGCTCTCGCAGTGGTTCCYCTCTCTGCTGCCAGCGTGCGGTTTGTCCCGGTGGCATGGGAAAGGTTTAAAAAAAGAAAGCTGAAAGAATTGAAAACTGAGATAAAAGTCAAGWGAGGACGGAAAACACCAGCTCCCACCCCTAAACTTCCCATGTCCTTCTCTCTTTAACGTTTTTTAGGTTTTTTTATCTTTTTATTTTYTAAATACTGGAGTGGTTGAAAATCCCTTTAAGCCCACAAAAAAACCCACTTCTCAGCACTGTTAAAATTATCCCCAGTGGCACCTCGGCACCCCCAGGCCCTGGGGACACCCCCAGTGTCCCACACCCCTGTCCCTGGGGACAGCACRACTCTCAATGTCCCCGTATCCCTGTCCCTGGGCAACTGGGGACTCCAGTGTCCCGGCATCCCTGGGGACATTGGGGATCCCCAGTGCCCCAAGACCTGAATCACCTGGGAAAGGTGAAACCGCTGTCACCCCCATTTCTGAGGAGCTGGGGTCCCTACTGTCCCCATCYCTGGGGATCCCAGGAACCCCCAGTGTCCCCATCCCTGGATCCCGATGGGATGGGGGACCCCGGTCACCCTGACACCCCATCCCTGCGGAACCGGGGACCCCCATGGCCCCCATACCCAGGTCCCTGTGGGAATGGAGGACCCCCCCCATCACCACAATACCCCCATCGTTGGGTAACCAGGGCCCCCCGACACCCTTGTCCCTGAGGAACCGGTCCCTGGGGACCCCCATCCCGGGTCCCCCTCCCCGGGCACCCTCCCTGAGGTAACGGAGGGTGTCTCCACCCTGCACCCCTCACCACAGAGCTGTGATCAGCTACTCGAYGCCCCATAGGTGGAGGCGTCAGCCTATCATCCCCCCGTCAGCCAATAAGAGCCGCCAATCTCCCCAGGAAGGCGGGATCAGCCACCTGTCCTGGGGGGGTGAATGCCGCCTAGTCTCCGCGCCCCCATAGGCTACCTCACCTTCTCCTACGCCAGCGATTGGTAGATTTCCTGTCAATCAAATCAAAACCCTTCAGCTGAAGAGGCGGGGCTTGTTGCCCTCTCCTGTCAGCCAGGTGCCACTCCAAGCGAGATKTGGCAGCCGATTGGCCGCTCTACCTATCCATCATCACCACCTCCGCCTGCCATTCGCCTCTCAGCAACGCGGTCCCCACCCTCCCTCAGAGGGGGGAAGCATCTCCTTGAATCTCATTGGAAGACGCCTTGCCCATCAACCACCGACCAGCCAGCCCATTGGCTCACAGCGCAGCAGGCGCGGTTTGTAGCCGGATCCCCTACGGTAGCTCATTCCCGGGCGGACGGCGGTGATTGGCTGCGGCGCCGCGGGGGGGGCGGGCAGAGGCGGGGCGGTGAGTGGCGGCGGGGCGGGGCCGCCTGTCAGTCAGTGTCAGTCAGGGCGGCGGCGGCGGCGGCGGGTCCCCCCCATGGCAGCGGCGGGGCCCGCGGCGGCCGCGGCTCCCGCTCGGCTCCAAGCGGCGGCGGTGGCGGCGGGGGGGTGCCGCGGGCCCCCCCCTCGGAGGCAGCCGGCGGTCGCCATGGCAGCGCCTCGCAGGTAGGAGGGGGCGGGAGGGGCGCCCCGCCTCCTTGGGGGGGGAGGGGGCTCCCTCCCTCAGGTGCCCCCCCCCCCGGGGGGGTATGGGGGGTGGTCGGGGGTAATCACCCCCCTGGGGGGTAATTGGGCCTAAACCCCCCCCCCAAGGTTGGAGGGGGGAGATTGGGGGTAACACACCCCCCCCCCGGGTGAGGGGGTAATTGGGGGTGACCCCGCTGGGGGGGGGGTATTGGGGGTAAAGCCCCCCTCCAGGCTATGAGGAGGGGGTGTCTATGGGGGTAATGCTGAGGGGGGGTGTAATTTGGGGTAAATATCCCCCCCCCCCAGTCTGTGGGGGGGGTAATTGGGGTTGCCTAGCTGGGTGGTAATTAGGGGCACCCCCCCATTCTTTGGGCAGCATTTGGGGGTAACCCCCTCCCATATAGGGGGGGGGAGCATTGGGATAATTTTCCCCCTGGCTATTGGGGTGGCTGGGGTAAACCCCCCAGGCCTATAGGGTAACTGGGGGATCCCCCCCCCAGGCTAAGGGGGTAAATGGGGTTCCCCCCCTGCTTTTGGGGGGTAATTAGGGGTTTACCCCCCCCGAGGAGACCATGAGGGTGCCCCCCACCATGCTCTGCATGGTAATTTGGGGCTATATTTGGGGGGGGGGATTGGGGTTGCCCCCACCATGCCATGGGGGGGCATTAGGGGTGGCCCCCCAATATAGAGAGGGACATTGGGGGGAGTCTCCCCCCATTCCCCTCCTTTATTGGGCTCCCCCCCCCCCACCATTGCAGCCTGCCGGGGGCTGCGCTCCTGTGTGCAAAGAGGGTGTTGTCCCTTGCTTCTTTTTCCCTTAAAATAACGAGGTTTTGGTTAAAAAAAAAGGGGAGGGGGTCTGCGTCAGGCGGCTGGGCCCCCCTTATCATAGCCGCGGTCCCGCAAATGTCATTTATTTGGGGGGGAGGGGGGGTTATCACACCCCCCCACACCCAGCCAGTGCACACCCACCCTCTCCACCAGCATCTCTGTGCCCCCCATCCGTGGGGAGAGGGTTTGGGGAGGTCCCCTGGGTGCCCCCCAAAACAGACACCCACCCCCCGGAGCTGCCCAGAAGATGGAGCAACCGCGGCCGCAGCCCCCGGAGCCGCGGCTTTGTGCCATCCCCGGCGCGCCTCTCCTTTTGGGTTCAAACCCAGGGATTTTAGCTACGCTGGAGCGACTCGTGTTTCCCGTCAAATTACAGGTTTTTCCCTCAAATTCACCTTCCCTTTTTGATTCTTTTTCCCCTTTTTCTGGTGGTTTTTCCATCAATCGGGGCTTCGCCGGCGGCGTTGCCGATGGCGTTTAATCCCTGCCGCCACCAGCAGCCTGGATGGGGGGGAAAAAAACCCACCCTGTTTTGGTGAAAAATCCCAAAAGACACCAAACCCTCCCGGTTTTGGGCTCATTTCAACCAATTTAGGACTGCGATAAACCCCAAAATCACCACCCGAGTGGCATTTTGGGTAGTTTTTCCCCAAAAAGCCACATTTGAAAATGCAGTTTGATGGCCAGCGCTGGGGCGGGGGTGGTTTCCTCACTCTGTTTTGGTGCTGAATTCCATTTTCACCTGGTTTTGGGTGGGTTTTAGTCGGTTTTAAGCCCAGTGGCATTTTGGGGGAATTTTAGATTAAAATTTGCACCTGCTTCATCCCCACCAGTGACCAAACTCGCGGTGTTTAAACCCATTTTTATCCRTTTTCTTCCTCTTTCCACCAACCACGGATGTTGCTGAAGCTCGAGAATGTCCCACTGAAATATTAGCGGTTTAATAATTTTTTTTTTCCTTATCCGGTTCCTTTTGCATGTTAATAATTGGGGTTTCTGGCAAATTGGCGGATTTTTGATGGTTTGTGTCCAGTGGAAAGTCGGCATCGCTACCCAATGCCTCCAAAAATCGCTGCTGAAACTGGGGGTGAATCCCCGCTTTGATGAACTTTTAAGAGGAGGCGGCGAAAGTGGCACAGAAAAAAAGTGGAAACGGCTCGGAGACGCGGCAAAAATGGTGCAAAAAAGGCGCAAAACGGCACTGAGAGACGCTGAGAAAACGGCGTAGAAAATACTGTGAAAACGGGGTGGAAAAGGTGGAAAACGACACTGAGAGACGCTGCAAAAATGGATGGAAAAGGCATAAAACGGCGCAGAAAAGGCATAAAACACTGCGGAAACGGTACAAAGCTCTGCGAAAAAGCTGCAAAAATGGGTCAACAAAACTACAAACTGGCAAATTTTAAGCGGAACGGGGCAAATTTTAATATTTTCCTCCTGAAATGCTCCGGCTCGAGGTCGGTGTCTTGACATCCTGCTGAAATTGGGCTTTTTTTACAGCGTTTTGATTGAGTGATGATATTTTGGAGGAARATGAGTCAATGTGACAGTGGCACATGGGGACTTTGGGGACATGTGGGGACCTTGAGGACTCCGCAGCGCACCTGGAAAGTTATTTTTTATTAACCCGCTCTCATAAACGGGCTAAAATCGGGATCGACCAAGCCCCTTTTGGGGCTAGTTTCTTAAAAACAGAGTCTGGGCACCGTGGTGGCATTTCYGGGACCGTTTCCCCCATTTTTTCCCCCAATTTTCTTAGTGCCTTTGACAACCCCCCYGAACTCTTTTTTTTCCCTCCAAATTCAAGCGTTTTCAGCAAATTTTGATACCCATCACCCCGGAACGAGCTCTCRGCACAACAGGAACCCCTGAAGTTCRGCGGTCGCTGTTTCCTTCTCCCCAGGCTGGAAAACCAACAAGATTTCACCCAAAAAAACCCACTGAAAAAATTCAGCTTGCCTTTTCTCCCCTTTTCCTATTTCCACCTGTTTTTTTCTGAGTCTAATAAACAATGTTACCATCTGCCTACCTCATTTTTGGGTTGAAATCCTGCGTTTCAGCCATCCCATGCTAATCCACACATGGTTGTTGCTTTTATTTCCCCCCCCCAACATCGATGTGGAAATGAAGATTTTCCTAAAAAGCCATTTCAGGACGTTCTCGCAGCCCGTTGAACCCTGGCAGGTTGTGCTGCGGCCGCTGTTTGATCAGTAACTTATAATTTTGCAGCGAAACCGCCGATGGCACTGGCTATTTTTTTCATTAAAACAGTATTTTGGGTGATATCAACCAGCAAGGTCTTGCAAGGAAATATTAATTATAGAAAATAAATTAACAGCTCTCCTGGAGACAAAGGCGCTGCTGGACGAGCCCCATCCTGCAACAAGCTGCATGGGGCTGAATTAAATATTATCAAGGCTTTTTTCCCCCCCCTTCATAAAATTTCCTGCTTAATAAGCAGATCTGCGTGATCCTGTTAATAACTGACCCGATTCTTCCCCCGAAGCCGCTCTGTTAAATTTTGCTGCTTTTGGAAAACCGTTAACCAAACGGCATAAAATTTTCCCCATTTGCGGTATGGCTGCGCTTGCCCAGCACCCCTTCATTGCTCTGCTCTCCTCCGAGCTTGTTTTGTTCCGCCAGCCAGTTTTWTCCCCAAAAAAAGAGGTCGGAAACGTGGCTTTTTGGTTTAAACCTSCCCAATTTACAGCTTAATCTGCACAGAGAGCAAATTAAACCCAAATCGGGTAAATCACACACTCGTGGCGCATCTTTCAGGTGCTGCTGCTTTTTATTTCTTTCCTCCGCTTTCTTCGTCCCCTTTGGCCACAGCAGCGACTGAGGGTTCATTTTGTAAATCTTCAGCAGCATTTTTTCACCAAAAAGAGAGTTTTTCAGACCAAAAAAGCCCGGAGCTGCCTCAAGGGATCCCAGTCCCTGCTGATCCTCCAGCAAATCCCTGCCGGAGACGCGGCTTGAACCCCTCTTTTTGCAGCATTCCKCAAACCACCATTTTTCACCCCATTTCCGCCAGTCCCTGCAATCCCAAACTGAGACTCATTCCTCCCCGAAGAGGCATTTTTCTGTAAAACACTGCCAAAACGGGCAAACTGGGTGTTGTCAACCCCTAAAGCAAATCCACAGCGAGGACAGCTTTCTGCAAATCCTCTCTTCCCACATTGGCCCGTTCCTTCCCCAAAATGAGGATACATGGGGCTTAATTCCAGTTTTTAGGCTAATTTAACTCAACTAATTTGGGGCAAACGGGGGACGATGCGCTTAGGCCCGGCTCGACGTGAAAGCTGGGCTTAAATGGATTTTATTTTTTTTTTTAGGGAATTAAGTGAATGTCTCAGTGGGCTGCAAACCGAGCGATCCTGTTTTCTATCAGATTAACTAAAACAGGGGGGTTTGTAAGAGATTTGAAGCGATATGGTGAGGAGGAAAAGATCGGGGGGGGGCACATCCCGCTCACGCTAGCGCTCGGCTTTCCAGGTGAGACCCCGAAATCCCCCCGGGCTCGGCGCGTTGCCGGCCTCCGCCGCCATGGCGTCGCCGGCCGTCAGCCCCGACTCGTCCTCCCACGAAGCCCTCTCCTCCGTCAACTCGGCCCCGGCGTGTTCGCCCACCTCCGACTCGGAAAACCTCAGCCCCGACGAACTGGAGCTGCTGGCGAAGCTGGAGGAGCAAAATCGGTGAGTGCCGGGGGGTATCCTCCCCGTTCGGTCTTTTTATCGTCCTTTTWTTTTTTCAAGCATTTCCCTTAAAAAAGAGACCGGACGACAACGAGCCGCTTCCCCCGAGCATCGCTCCAGCCGGGGGTGAAAACACGCCGGTTTATTATTTTCAAAGTTATATTTTTCTCTTTGAAAGCGGCAGGGTTTGCYCGTTCAGGCGGGCAAAAGGGGGTTTCTGGAAGGAAATAATAAATAATAAACCCACCCGCTTCGGTGGTGGGTTTTAAACCTGCTCTTGATGGGAAACGAGCCCTGAGGCTCACTTTGCCCAAATACCGGGCAAAAAGCTCCGACCCTGGCATTAAACCGGTGTTAAAATCAAGCCCTAAGGCACAAATTTCCTTGCAAAACCATTTTTAAGCAAATTTACTCTTGGAAAAAAGCCATTGGGAATCTGTTTTTTAATCAAATTCATTAAAGAAACCATCCCTGGGCAGCTGTCGGYATCTGGCCGGGCACATAGCCCATCCGGGTGCTGTTTTGGGGTGGTTTGGGGGAATATCTCCTCCTTTGGGGCGGTTTTAGGGGAATATCTCCTTTTTTGGAATGGTTTTGGAGGAATCTCTTCTCCTTTGGGGCATTTTGGGTGAATATCTACTCCTTTGGTGGGGGTTTTGGGGGAATATCTGCTTGTCTGGGATGGTTTGGGGGGAATCTCTCCTCTTTTAGCATAGTTTTGGGGGAATCTCTCCTCCTTTGGGTTTTTTGGGGGGAATATCTCCTTTTTTGGGACCATTTTGAGGGACTCTCTTCTCCTTTGTGGCCGTATGGGGGAGTATCTCCTCCTTTGGGGCAGTTTTGGGGGAATATCTCCTCTTTTGGAGTTGTTTTGGGGGAATATTTCGTCCTCTGGGGCAGTTTTCAGGGAATATCTCCTCCTTTGGGGCATGTTGGGGGAATATGTGCTGTTTGGGGGGAACCTCTCCTCTTTTAGCACAGTTTTGGGGGAATCTCTCCTCCTTTGGGGCTGTTCTGGGGGMGTATCTCCTTTTTTGGGACCATTTTGGGGGAACCTCTTCTCCTTGGGGGCTGTTTTGGGGGAATATCTCCTTTTTTGGGATGGTTTTGTGGGAATCTCTTCTCCTTGGGGGCTGTTTTGGGAGAATATCTCCTCTTTTTGGGTAGTTTTGGAGGCATTCTCCTCCTTTGGGGCTGTTCTGGGGGAGTATCTCCTTTTTTGGGACCATTTTGGGGGAACCTCTTCTCCTTGGGGGCTGTTTTGGGAGAATATCTCCTCTTTTTGGGTAGTTTTGGAGGCATTCTCCTCCTTTGGGGCTTTTTGGGGACTATCTTGGTCTCTCGCAGGCTATTGGAGGCCGACTCCAAGTCGATGCGCTCCATGAACGGCTCGCGAAGGAACAGCGGCTCCTCCTTGGTCTCCAGCTCCTCGGCCTCCTCCAACCTCAGCCACCTCGAGGAGGACACCTGGATCCTCTGGGGCCGCATCGTCAACGAGTGGGACGAGTGGCGGAAGAAGAAGGAGAAGCTGCTGAAGGTGACGAAACTGCTTTATTTTTCATCATATTTTAGCCCCGCTGCAAAAATCTGCAGCGTGATCTTCCCCATGCCGGGACAGGACGATGGCTCCCCATCCACGAGGAGCTTCCCCATCTTCTTGAAACCCGTTTTTCCACAGGAGCTCATCCGCAAAGGGATCCCCCACCACTTCCGCGCCATCGTCTGGCAGCTGCTCTGCAGTGCCACCGACATGCCCGTCAAAAACCAATACTCGGAGCTGCTCAAGATGTCCTCTCCCTGCGAGAAGCTCATCCGACGGGATATCGCCCGCACCTACCCGGAGCACGAGTTCTTCAAGGGACAGGACAGTCTGGGCCAGGAGGTGCTCTTCAACGTCATGAAGGTAATGTCTTTCCTCACACGTCAACGGATCTTGGCCACAGCCCGGACACAGCTTTGGGTTTTGAAGCTGTTTTAACTGGATATTAATTTTTGAGGGGTTTGGTTTCCACCACAAACTCCTGGAACCATCGATTCTTGCAGCGTGACAGCCCTTTCCTCGCAAAGGGACCTCATTCCCCATCCATCCCAGACCTCATTTTTTCTCTTGAGTTTTACTCTGAATTAAGAAACGGATAGTTGAGTCTTTTGGGGTCTAAATTCAAGTGTGCAACAACATCGTGTTCACAGGAGGCATTGTCAACCAAAAAAAAGGCTATTTTCCATCGTCAAGGCTTCCCTCCACCACTGTCCTCCCACAGCAAACAGGGATGGTGGCCTGGCCAATCCCCCTGCTCACACATAGATTTATTTTGAATTTTTTTCCTCCTTCCAGGCCTATTCGCTGGTGGACCGGGAGGTCGGATACTGCCAGGGTAGCGCCTTCATTGTGGGACTGCTGCTCATGCAGGTTTGTGCCAGCCCCGGGGCGAGGAGAAGCTACCAGTGGGTTTTTAACACCCTCCGGAGCCGTGGTAGAATGGGGTTGGGGAATAGGAGCCTTTTTCTTGATCCTCAGAAGCAAAATAGGCTCATTCCCACCATCCTACTTACTCCTGATAGGTTTAAAATCCCCCGTTCGCATTCCCCTTCACCCAGGGACGGCTCCTGGCATGTCCCATCCCATCCCATCACCTGATGGGAAGAGGCTCTGAATCCGGAGTTACCAGCAAAGGTTTAAGGGGGAATTCATGTCCCTTTGGGTCTCCAGATGCCCGAGGAAGAGGCCTTCTGCGTGTTCGTGAGGCTGATGCAGGAATACCGCTTACGGGAGCTCTTCAAACCCAGCATGGCCGAGCTGGGGCTCTGCATCTACCAGTTTGAGTACATGCTGCAGGTAAGTGCTGCCCCCCAAAATGCTTGGGGTGGTGGGAGCCGGCGGGTGGAGCCAGSGGACGAGGACAGGGAGAGGTAGGAGTGAGGTGGCAACTCTCGGGAGAATTGAGTTCCTCCAATGGAGCTCGTGTCCAGCAACACAGATCCTGGCGACGTCTATGAGATGCTCTGAGGACCATCCATGATTCCTCAAGGGGAACATCAGTGAGACCCCAAGGACGTCCACGAGACACCCTGGGGGCATCTATGAGACCCCAGGGCACCTCCATGAGATGCCCCAGGGACCATCCGTGAGACCCTGGGGACCATCTGTGAGACACCCAAAGGGACCATCCATGAGACACCCCAGGGACCATCCACGAGATGCCCTCAGGGACATCCRTGAGACCCTGRGGACCATCCACAAGCCSTCCCCCAGAGGACCTTCCATGAGACCCCTCAGGGACCTCCACGAGACCTCGTGGACCTGTTCAAACCCCAGCAGCCATGAATGACCCTTAAAAACATCCACCATTCCCCGTTTCTCTTCATTTCCTCCATTTCTTACGTCCAGGAGCAGCTGCCAGAGCTGAACATCCACTTCCGCTCGCAGAGCTTCCTCACCTCCATGTACGCCTCGTCCTGGTTCCTCACCCTCTTCCTCACCACCTTCCCTCTTCCCGTGGCCACGCGCGTCTTCGACATCTTCATGTACGAGGTAACGGGGCCACGGCCAACACCATAAATCACAGAGGGACTGCAACCACGTTTTCCGCTTGGACGTGGACATGTTCTCCCCACGCCAGCTGGTCTGGTTTTGGGGAGAAAAACCCCAAACCCTGGGTGGGAAAGGCAATGTCATGAGGTCAAGCGTGTACCCTTCCCGCAGGGGCTGGAGATCGTCTTCCGCGTGGGGATGGCACTGCTGCAGTTCAACCAGGCTGAGCTCGTCCAGCTYGACATGGAGGGCATGTCCCAGGTACGTGCCAGTGGGTTTTGGGGTGGATTTAGCCCACGGGACATGTTTTGGGGTGGATTTGTCCAACAGGATGTGTTTTGGGACAGATTTGTCCAATGGGACGTGTTTTGGGGCAGCTTTAGGCAACAGGACGTGTTTTGGGGTGAATTTGTCCAACAGGACGTGTTTTGGGACAGATTTGTCCAAGGGGACGTGTTTTGGGGCAGATTTAGCCCCACATTTAGTATTTTTGGGCAGGTTTCTCCCAGCTGGAGGTGTTTGGAGACCAGTTCATGCAACGGGTCATATTTTGTGGTGGATTTATGCAGTGGGCTGTATTGTAGGTTTACACGATGGGCCATATTTTGGGGCTGGTTTATGCAACAAGTATTTTGGGGTGGATTTATGCAACGAGGGCGTGTTTTGGGGCAGATTTATCCAACAGACCCTATTTTGGGGTTGGTTTTACCCAACGGGCCCTACTTTGGGGCTGGTTTACGCCATGACCTGTATTTTGGGGCCATGTTTCATGGCCGGTTTCTGCACCCGCAGTACTTCCAGAAGGTGATCCCACACCAGTTTGACAGTTGCCCCGACAAGCTCATCCTCAGGGCCTTCCAGGTCAAGTACAACCCCAAGAAGATGAAGAGGTGAGACRGGGAGATGAGTTCCTGGACTTGGGTGGGGTCCTCCTGGCAGCCGTGGGGTGCAGGACCAGGGGATCTGGTCCTCATCCTCGTGTCCCAGCYTGTCCCCATGTCCCAAACAGGCTGGAGAAGGAGTACGCCGCCATCAAGAACAAAGAGATGGAGGAGCAGATCGAGATCAAGGTGAGACGGGTCAAGTGTTGGCATCCTGGGGCCGCTTGAGCCATCCTTATGGCCACTTGACCCATCCCCAGGGCCAGCTGAGCCCTCCTAGCATGGCGTAGCCCATCCCTGGGGCCATCTAAGCCATCCTGGAGCCACTTTGGCCCATCCCAGGACCACTGGACCCATTCCCAGAGCCATTTGAGCCATCCCRGGATAGCTTAGCCCATCCCCAGGGGCCGTTCAAGCCATCTCAGGGCCACTTTGACTCATCCCTGGGGTCAC
This sequence comes from Oceanodroma leucorhoa, assembly GCA_030449065.1. Taxonomy (NCBI): domain Eukaryota; kingdom Metazoa; phylum Chordata; class Aves; order Procellariiformes; genus Oceanodroma; species Oceanodroma leucorhoa. The sequence goes on along the minus strand of JASVER010000352.1, from coordinate 8,061 downwards.
TTTGAGCCATCCCGGGGCCATGTAGCCCATTCCTGGGGCCACTTGMGCCATCTCAGGGTGGCTTAGCCTCTCCCTGGAGCCACTTGAACCGTCCCTAGGGTCACTTGAGCCATCCTGGGACAACTTCACCCATCCCCGGGGCCATCTAAGCCATCCTGGGATCTCTTTGACCCATCCCACAGCCATTTAAGCTGTCCCCAGAGCCACTTAGCCCATCCTGGGTACCATTTAACCTGTCCTCAGCACCTTTTGAGCTATCCCAAGGGCCACTTRAGACCTCCTGGGGCAGCTTAGCCTGTCCCCAGGGCCGTTTAAGCCATCCTGGGGCCACTTTGACCTATCCCAGGGGCCGTTTAAGGTGTCCCCAGAGGCCACTTAAACCATCCCCGGGGCCACTTGACCTGTGACAGAGCAGTTTGAGCCATCCCAGGGCCACTTTCACCCATCCTTGGGGACGTTTAGCCCATCCCTGGGGCTATTTGGGCCATCTCTGGGGTCATCTAAGCCACCCTGGGGCCACCGTGACCCATCCCAGGGCCATTTAAGCTGTCCCAAAGGCTAATTAGCCTGTCCCCAGGGCCGTGGAAGCCATCCCAGGGCCACTTTGTCCCATCTTTAGGGTTGTTTGAGCCATCCCAGGGCCACTTGACCCATCCCGGGGCCACTTGACCCCATCCCCGTGGYCGCTGGAGCCATCTGGGGACAACTTCACCCATCCCCAGGGCCACTTTCCCCCCCCGTGCCCCTGTCCCCAGGCTGTCCCCAGGCTCAGCGACCCCCGGGGACATCAACCCCTACCCGGGGCTAATTCCTCCCCATTTTCCGCCCCCCAGCGCCTCCGCACCGAGAACCGCTTGCTCAAACAACGCATCGAAACCCTGGAGAAGGTAAGCCCCACGGCTGGCACCCCAAAACCCCCCTGGGGACACCCCAAAACGCCCTTGGGGGGATCCAAACCCCCCTGGGGGCACCCAAACTCCCCTGGAGTACCCAAAAAGTCCCCTGGAGCACCCCAAACTCCCCTGAGGCACCCATGCCGCAGCCACCCAGAGATCYCGGCACCCATGGGTGCAACCCCGTAACCTCCAGCACCCCTTTTATGGGCCGCACCCCCAAAATCTCCCCTCCCAGCACCGTTTCGGTACAAAAAAAGAAGATTTAAGTCCAGCRAGCAGCTGCTTCATCATTTTTCCACACAAAGTCTCCCTCCGGGAGGTGGGAAACGCTCCATTTTAGGGCAAAACACCACCATCGCCATGATTTCCCCCCCATGCCGGGGGGGAAAAAGAGCTAAAATCCTTGGAAAACACCCCGAAACGGGGACCGATGATGCGCGGGAAGGTTGCCGGGTGCCTCCGCCTCTCGCTGCCTCCGTCTTCTTCGTTTATCTCGTTACGTCTCTCCTCTCTTTCTCTCTCTTCTCCGCCGGCGGCCGCAGGAGAGCGCGGCTCTCGCCGACAGGCTCATCCAGGTAGCGTCAAAAATAGCTATTTTTCTCTTTTCCGCTGCGTTTTAACCCTTTTCTTCCCCCTTTTTGCTTGCCAGCCCACCTGMATCCGGCTCGTTTGGGGAAGATTTTGCCCTTTTTCCTGCTTTTCCGGAGGCTCCCGCGCACCTTCCCCGCTTTAGGGGATGGGGGGGGGAAGGAGGATTTGGGGGTGGTTGGTGAAAATGGGAGGTTTTGGCCCGTTTTGGGGCTCGGTAGAAAGCGGGAGGCAGCGCGGTGGCRTTTGGGGGTGGGGGTTGGCCAAGATGGGGTAAAAGCCATCTTTTTGGTGAGTTTGACCAAAATATGTGGATTTTGAGTCATGGGTCGTGGGGTAAGAGTGGCTCAGAGGGGACAAAATGGCCCTGGAGGTCCCCATGGGGCTGGTGTCACCTCTTTGTCCTCGGTGTCACCTGAGGGGCTGGCATCACCCCCTCGTCCTCAGTGCCACACGCTACGGGGGGCCAGTGTCACACCCCTTGTCCTCAGGGCTGGTGTCACCCCCTCCGGGGCCAGCATCACCCCCTCATCCCTGCTGTCACCCCCTCATCCCTGCTGTCACCCCCTCGTCCCTGCTGTCACCCGCTGTGGGGGGCTGGCATCACCCCCCTCATCCCTGGCGTCACCTTGCTGTGGGGCTGGCGTCACCCTCCGTGGCTGGCGTCACCCCCTTGTCCCCAGTGTCGTCCCCTCGTCCCCAACCTCACCCGCTGCGGGACTGGCGTCACCCCTCGGTCACCCCAGCATCACCCCGTGTCCTCCGCGTCACCTCATGTCCCCAGCGTCACCCCCTTGTCCCCACCACCACCACCACCCCCCCTCCCAGTGAGACACTCCGTGCCGTGGTGGTGACACGTCCCTGCTGTCCCCAGGGCCAGGTGACACGGGCGCAGGAGGCGGAGGAGAACTACATCATCAAGCGGGAGCTGGCGGTGGTGAAGCAACGCTGCACCTCGGCCACCGAAAACCTGCAACGCGCCCAGACCACCATCCGGCAGCTGCAGGACCAGCAGGTCGGTGTCCCCACGTGTCCCCAAATGTCCCCAGATGTCCCCATCGCCCCCACACATCCCCCTTTCAATTCACGCTCTGCTGCAGCCCGGATTCGGGTGCGGGTGGTGGGTGCCACCGCCGTGGGAAAGTGTGGGGGGGGGGACACAGGCATTGCGCCCCGTGGGTGACGCGTTGGGGACGGTGGCAGGGGAACCCACGCTTCAGCGAGGAGTTTGTCACCCACCTGGAAACGGAGCTGGAGCAGTCGCGGCTGCGGGAGAGCGAGACCCTGGGCGCCCTCAAGGAGATGCAGGATAAAGTCCTCGACATGGAGAAGGTGACGGGGGACGGCTCGCCGTGTCACGCCGGTGGCCTTGGGGACGGGGACGGTCCCACGAGTGGCCCTGGGGATGGGGAGTATCACGCGAGTGGCCTTGGGGACAGGGAGTGTCACACACGGGGCCCTGTGCCCGGGGATCCCCAGTGCCACGTGTCCCTGTCCCTAGTGTCCCCTGTCATCTCCCCCCAAGGCCCCATGAGTGTCCCCACCTCCACCTGGCAGAGGGGGACGAGCCCCCGGTGCCACCACCCTGGGGCGTCCCTCCCGATGACCAGTGCCACCACCCCGAGGTGTCCCCGATGACATCCAAGTGCCACTGCCCTGAGAYGTCCCTGCCGATGTCCGGTGCCACCGCTGTGGGATGTCCCTGCCCCCGGGGTGTCCCCACTGATACCCAATGCCCCCACCCTGGGGTGCCCTCACCCTGGGGTGTCCCCACCCTGAGGTGTCCCCAACGATGTCCCCTGTGTCCCCGCAGAGGAACAGCCTGCTGCCGGACGAGGACAACGTGGTGCGGCTGCAGGAGGAGCTGCAGGCGCTGGCGCTGCGCGAGGCCGAGGCCGTCAAGTCGCTGACGGAGCTGCAGCAGCAGGTGAAGGACCTCAGCGAT
>JASVER010000351.1:2115-15819 GCA_030449065.1 Oceanodroma leucorhoa | reverse complement strand
ACGTAGGACGAGAGCGGCGCGCCCCGCACCCGCCCCTCCGACAGCCGGTACCGCACGCGCGCGTTCTGCCCCCAGTCCGCGTCCGCCGCCCGCACCGTCAGCACCAGCGCGCCCGCCGCGTTGTTCTCGGGCAGCCGGGCGCTGTAGCGCGCCTCCGCGAACACCGGCGCGTTGTCGTTCACGTCCAGCACCCGCAGCGCCAGCACCGCGCTGCTCCACAGCGCCGGCGACCCGCCGTCCGCCGCCCGCACCGTCACGTTGTACTCCGCCACCTCCTCCCGGTCCAGCTCCTCGGCAGTCACCACACTGTAGTAATTATCAAACGACCTCTCCAGGCGGAACGGGAGGCGCTCGGCGATGCTGCACTGCACCTCGCCGTTCGTCCCCGAGTCCCTATCTTGGACGTTGAAAATAGCGATGACTGTCCCCAGTGGTGTATCTTCTGGGATCGGACTGAACACAGACATAATAAGAATCTCGGGGACGTGGTTGTTCACATCAGCGACATTGATGAGAACCTTGCTGTGGGACGAGAGTCCTCCCGCATCCCGGGCTTGCACATCCAATTCGTATAACTCCTGTTCCTCGAAATTCAGCTTCTCTGTTACCTCAATTTCTCCACTTTCCGGATCCAGTTTAAAAGTCTTGTCAAACTTCTCCGGGATTTTAAAGAACGAATACTTCACCTCGGCGTTTGGCCCCTCGTCTCTGTCAGTCGCTGTCACCTGCAACACCCGACTTCCCACGGCCACGTCTTCTCTCACGGTCACCTTATAAACGGGCTGAGTAAATTCCGGAGCATTGTCATTTCCATCTAACACAATGATTTGGATTGTAGTCGATCCCGATTTCACAGGGCTCCCGCTGTCTGTGGCTGTGAGGATCAAATTATGAGCAGCCTGCTGTTCTCGATCCAAAGGTTTCACCAAGATTAATTCCGGGTATTTCACACCGTCATCTCCGTTTTTCACGTCCAAGGAGAAATAGCTGCTCTCCCTACACTCGTAATTCTGTAAAGAGTTCAGTCCTATGTCGGGATCTTGAGCTTTCTCCAACGGGAAACGCGTGCCTGGTGCAGTATGCTCGCTGATTTCTAAGACGCTATTCCTTACCGGGAAACTCGGCGAATTATCATTAATATCCAGTATTTCTACCTCCCCTGTGTAAAGCTTCATTGGATTTTTTACAAGAATCTCAAAATTTAGAGAGCATTTAGCAACGGCTGCGCATATCTCCTCTCTGTCCACCCGCTCCTGGATAGATAAGTGGCCGTTTTGCAAGTCCAAAAAAAAGTACTGCGTCCTACCTATGTCAAAAACGCGGGCGCCGCGGTGGCGGAGAGCCGGCAGCTCCAGCCCCAGGTCCTTGGCCACGTCGCCCACGAACGAGCCCTTCGGCATCTCCTCGGGAACCGAGTAGCGCAGCTGCCCCCACGCCGCCTCCCATGCCGCCGCCAGGACGCACCACAGCAGGGCTCGTTCCCGCCGGCCCCAGAGTCCTCCTCTCTCCGCCATGACAAAGGCCGGCAGCAGATGCCCGTTCGCCCCTCCGTCCACCGGAGCTCGCCGCGCTCCTCCCGCCGAGCTTTCCCCCGAGCAGCCCGGCTCGGGTCGCTCCCACCGCGCTGCTCCGGGCTCGCACCTTGCAGCCCCGCAGCTCTCTCGCCGCTGCCCCGGCGGCCGCCGCCCGCCTGTCGGCCCATCGTGAGCCGACAGCGACACTCGCAGCCGCAGACAGCAACTGCAGCGCTCTGGCGCTGGGAAGCGGCCCTCCGCCTGCCCGGCTGCCCCTTCCTGCTTAGCCAACAGCACCTGCTGCAGCCCCGCGCTTGCGATCGTCCCTGATAACAGTGCTTACAGATTCACGGGATATGCGTGCATTAAGGATCGCCTCTCTGACAAGTCCTGCCCACCGCATTGCTTCATGGAATGATAGAATAGAATCATAGAATCATAGAATAGTTTGGGTTGGAAGGGACCTTTAAAGATCATCTAGCTCAACCCCCCTGCAATAAGCAGGGACATCTTCAACTAGATCAGGTGACTCAGAGCCCCATCCAGCCTGACCACCCTGAACGTTTTCAGGGATGGAGCATCTACCACGTCTCTGGGCAACCTGTTCCAGTGTTTCACCACCCTCATCATAAAAAATTTCTTCCTTATTACCTAGTCTGCATCTACCCTCTTTTAGTTTAAAACCATTACCCCTTGTCCTATCGCTAGAGGCCCTATTAAAAAGTCTGTTCCCATCTTTCTTGTAAGCCCTCTTTAAGCATTGAAAGGCCACAAAAATGTCTCCCCAGAGTCTTCTCTTTTCCAGGCTAAACAACCCCAACTCTCTCAGCCTTTCCTCATAGAAGAGGTGTTCTATCCCTCTGATCATTTGTGTGGCCCTCTTCTGGACCCGCTCCAAGAAGTGCATGTCTTTCTTGTACTGAGGACGCCAGAGCTGGATGCAATGCTCCAGGTGGGGTCCCACCAGCGCAGAGTAGAGGGGCAGAATCACCTCCCTTGACCTGCTGGCTACGCTGCTGGTGATGCAACCCGGGATACAGCTGGCTTTCTGGGTTGCGAATACACATTGCTGGCTCATGTCCAGTTTTCCATCCACCAGTACCCCCAAGTCCTTCTTGGAAGGACTGCTCTCAATCCCTTCATCCCCCAGCCTGGATTGGTACTAGGGGTCCTCCCAACCCAGGTGCAGGACCTTACACTTGGCCCTGTTGAACCTCATGAGGTTCACATGGGCCCACTTCCCAAGCTTGTCCAGGTCCCTTCTCAATGGCATCCCGTCCTCAGGTGTGTCGACTACACCACTCAGCTTGGTGTCATCTGCAAATGTGCTGTGGGTGCACTTGATCCCACTGTCTATGTCACTGATGAAGATATTAAACAGTACTGGTCCCAATATGGACTGCTGAGGGACACCACTCATCACTGATCTCCATCCAGACATTGAACTGTTGACTATTACACTGTGGATGCGACCATCCAGCCAATTTCTTATCCACCGAATAGTCCATCCATCAAATCCATCTGTCTTCAGTTGAGAGAGAAGGTTGTTGTGGGGGACCGTGTCAAATGCCTTACAGAAGTCCAGATAGATAAGATTCCCTTGTCCACTGATGTAGTCACTCCATCATAGAAGGCCACTAGCTTGGTCAGGCAAGACCTTGGTGAAGCCATGCTGGCTGTTTCGAATGATCTCCCTGTCCTCCACGTGCCTTAGCACAGCTTCTAGGAGGATCTGCTCCATGATCTTCCCAGGCACAGAGGTGAGGCTGACAGGTTGGCCATTCCCAGGGTTCTCCTTTCTACCCTTTTCAAAAATGGGTGMAATGTTCCCCTTTTTCCAGTCACCGGGGACTGCACCTGACTGCCATGACTTTTCAAATGTCATGGAGAGTGGCTTGGCAACTGCATCAGCCAAGTGCCTCAGGACCCTGAGATGCATCTCATCGGGTCCCAGAGACTTATGTATGTTTAGGTTCCTCAGGTGGTCTCAAACCTAGTCTTCTCTTACAGGGGGAGGGACTTTGCTCCCCCAGTCCCTGCCTTGAGGTCCATCCACTCGAGAGATGTGGGAAGAGAGATTGCCAGTGGAGACAGAGACAAATATGTTGTTCGGTACCTCAGCCTTCTCCTCATCTGTTGGTACCAGGTTGTCAGTTGTGTTCATCGGGGGGGTACACCTTCTCTGACCTTCCTTTTCTGCCTGATACCCCTATAGAAGCCCTTCTTATTATTCTTTGCATTCCTCACCAAGTTCAGCTACAGCAGCGCCTTGGCCTTCCAGACCCCAACCCTGCACAACCGGGCAACGTCCCTATACTCTTCCCAGGACACCTGTCCCTGCTTCCACTGCCTGTGCGTTTCCTTCTTGCCTCTTAGTTTGACCAGCAAGTCTTCACTCAGTCATGCCGGTCTGTTGCCTYCCTTTCCTGGTTTCTTACACATGGGGTTCAAGAGCTCTTGCGCTCTGTGGAAAGCATCCATAAAGATCTGCCAGCTCTGTTCTKCTCCTTTGTCCCTGAAGGCAGTTTCCCAGGGGGTCACATTGACTAACTCCTTGAACAGCTGGAAGTTTGCTTTCTTAAAATTCAGGGACCTGATTTTACTCTTTGCCTATCCCATATCCCTCAGGACAGTGAACTCCACCAGTGCATGATCACTGCAGCCCAGGCTGCCTCCAGTCTTGATGTCTCTGATCAGCTCACTTGCGTTGGTGACCAACAGGTCCAGAAACACACCCCCTCTAGTAGGACTGTCTATTACCTGGCCTAAGAAATTATCCTTCCTAAAGGGCACCTCTGACGAACCCCCTGGGAAAGCTCAGAAGTGTGTTCAGACCTTCCAGTGCAGGAAACAGCCTCCCCCTCCAGAGGGTACAAACCATAATAAGCCATGTAGTTATGAACTGCATCAGACATACGAACCCCAAATTGGAACGACCCAAGAAGCAGCAGTTTTACATCAGGAGGTGCTGGTTCCTTCTGATCTCAGTGAGAGAGACACGCCAACTCTCTAAGATGTCATTCACAACTCTGTTTATTATAGCTCACACTATTGGAAGAGATTAGCACAGATAATCCTACATCTCTTTAGATGTGGAGAACCGTTAGCAGAGTATCTTCACACAAACCTCCAGCCACGCACAGCATGCCATGCAGRCCCTGGTCATAGAAAAGACAGAGTGGCCCCGTTTCAGTCATTCAAGCCACTTCAGGACTTTTCTGCAAGACTGCAATTCTATTCAGCATTTCTACTGTCACAGTAAAAGAAGTTTGCATGCCGACTTCTTGCTCAGAGGGGGCTTTCTCACCAGTAGCAAGTGGGAGCTGCCTGCAGGCTCCTCGGTTACAATGAGCTGAGTTTATCCTGCTGCCACAGGGGTTGTGCAGCACAGGACAGCATAGGCTAGCACAGGCCTGTGCCTGAAAGGAGGTTGYAAGGAGGCGGGTGTCGGTCTCTTTTCCCAAGTAACAAGTGATAGGATAAGAGGAAATGGCCTCATGTTGCACCAGGGAAGTTTAGATTGGCTATTAGGAAACATTTCTTCACCAAAAGGATTGTCAAGCATTGGCACAGGCTGCCCAGGGAAGTGGTTGAGTCACCATCCCTGGACATGGTGCTTAGGGACATGGTTTAGTGGTGGACTTGGTAGTGTTAGGTTACCAGTTGGACTCGATGGTCTCAAGGGTCTAGTGTCGTGAATGAGTGGTTTTGAGGCTGCTTAAAGAATCACTGGCAAAGGTATCAGCAAAAGTGATTTTAATAGACATTTATAAAAGCGTGACTTAACAGAATTCGATGGCAAGGTTCACTCTATTACTCATTACATGGATTAAGTATACACAGGAAAATCATGTCAAAATTATGTTGTAATGATTTGTGCAGAGACTGAGGACGAAAGGGTAAGGAAGACCCTCCCGTTGAGTCACGAGGTTCAGAGAAGACCCGGCTGGATCCAATCTTAGTCTCAGACTTGGACAACGGTTTGTGTCTAACAGAAAAGGGGTAAGGAGACCCTCCCATTGAGTCACGAGCTTCAGAGTAGTCCTCCATGCTTTCTAAAATCCTTCTCAGAGAGGAGTCTAGGTGCGGCTGGATCTACCCCTAGTCTCGGACCTGGTCAATGGTTTATACCTAAGGCATTATATGTGTTTAGCAGCAATTTAAAGTTCATTCACAGTTTTAAGGTATATCATAAGATTTTGACAGCACTTAATCATTGACTAATTTAACAGTTACAAAGCGAGCTAATCAAGTTTACTACAATTACTAAAGTGACTTGATTACAGATTATGCTTATTACTGGTTATTTAAATCAATACACACAAAGACACGCACACACAGATGAGATCTAGATCAATTCACACATAAGGGCCCAAAGCTAGATAAATTCATAAAGGCCTAAGGCTAGATAAATCTATAAAGGTATACCTGTTAAAAATTCCCCTTGAGTCTCATGAAATACTCACATTACATGTCTTGGCATTTCTCAATGGGTGAAGGGTTGAGCCCTAAGGAGTGTCTCAGCCAAGGAGGGTTTCAGCCCAGATTCYGATGGTCCTCCGAATATCACAATCTCAAGAGTTTGTGAACTCTGAGAAGCGTCCCACTCAGAAGGAGACTCTGGGCGCAGCCCACTGTGGTCCGGGAGAGCTCAAAGGGTTTCACCTAGGACTGCTGTATATAGGTTTGCAAGATGATTGGCTTTAGTCATCAGTAAATTTCCATCCTGGCCACTGTCCGGGGTGATCCAGAATAGTAATTATGGTATTGTTCCATGGTAACCATGGTATCATTCCACTTGAGCTATGATCCAGGTAGGGAATGCTTCAGGGCTGTCAGGGATGATGAATTATTCCCCACTCTTGCTCCCTACCTTGATCAGGTAGCCGGAGTTGCTGGTACAATCAGAGTCGCTCCCCACCTTAGCCATACAAGAGTGCCTGGTATGGTCAAGGGACGTCRAACTTCCCAACTCATTACACAATGGCTAAGGCCTAATAGGACTTCCCGAGATCATAGAGTGGCCCAGGGGAAGGGGCGAAATGCACCACCACAATCCACCCTGTGATTGACCCCCAGTCAATCCATCTGTCTCTCACAGAGTGGAGGTGTGGTCGCGTCTTGCCTCTGTGCCTATAAACAGATCAATGCCATTTTCCAATTGAAGTTTGGGAAAAATTTTTGGTTCGTTTACCTAATCATTACAGTTTTGTTAAATGTGATTAAGTAATGTTATATATGCGAGGAGGTTTTGGTAACAGTGCTACCTGTCTAGCCATTCTCCACACTCTGACATATAAAACAATGTTTAACAGCAAGCATAATACAACAGAAATTAGTAAAATTATGACAGAGTGTAAAAGTCAATTCAAGGTCCCTGTTGCAGTTGGTGACCATCCAAATAAGGTGTCTCACCAGTGATGTTCTCCATCCTTTTTCACCCTTTCAAGGACATGGTGTATCTTTTCTGCATTATGATGTATGGTAATCAGAGATTTTTGTCCGTGATTTCGAATTCTTTGTAGCACTTGACTCAGGTCATCATGTTGCAACAGTTTTCTCACCAATGTAAGATTCATTCCAATGGGGGTAGGTAGCAAATCTTGATAAGATGTATAGTTCGATTGTAGCAGCTGATGGGTTGTAACAGGAGCTGAATAGTCAAAGTCGCATCACGTAATTTTGGTGAAATTACAAATACAGATATTTGAGTGATTATAGGTCTCCATAGTGATGTTGTCTGCAAGTACAGAATCACAAAGAGTTCTCAGGTAAACACATCCATTTCCAATATACATAAGTACAGTTTCAGGTGGCTCGTCAGGGTATATTTCAAAATGACAAATATTTTGTTCAGTGTCAAGACAAATGTCTTGGGCCTTGATAGTATTGCCCTCACAAATAAATCCTTGTTGTTCCCATACAACACATGCATCCACATTAACAGTTTGCCATTTATTCCCATTCTGTTGGGTCCATACTCTATGTTCGAATGGATAGAGTACAGTTCCACCGTGATTTAATCCCAGTGCAATGATTGGTTATATGGTGTATACAGAAGCATTGCGTATTGTCAAGACAAAAGCTGTGACTTTACTGTTAGTGGGATCATAAGTGAAATTAACTAGATGTCACTAGGATTGGAATTCCCTTTCAAATTTAGTTGCATTATCCCAAATTACCTTTTGAATTTCAGTGGGCAAGGTGCCCTCATCACTTTCCCTTATAATTATTGTTACAGTAGATTGCACCCACAACTGAGAAACACGTCTGGTGCAGAGTGTACTGTAGTTACCACACTGATTAGCACAAACAAAGGAAGTGAGGGTCTCCACCCCATGCATCAGGTTTGTTGGTGTAGAAGCCAGATTTGGTCTATGTTGACAATGATTGCTCCTGAAAGAAGGATAAGGAATCCTTCAATGGTTAACCCTATCTCCAGGGGACGTATGCTGGTATCATTCCCGGTATCCTTCCTGGGAAGGGAAAACAATACAAGTCTCGGCAGGGTTTTTCCAGACAGGTTACCCCTTAGTGGTTTAACTTGTTTAACTGCTTGGACTAAAGACGATAGTCCCTTTTCCCACTCAGAATATCTCTGTTCTGTTTCTTTAAATGCAGTCAAGCTGAACATCAAAGGTCTTTTCAGTCCATTAGGGCCAGTTTGGAACAGGTTACTGTAAGTACCATGTTCAGCAAAACCCCGTTCTGCTATAATAGGGTCATGGGGGTGTACTGGTCCTAATGACTGATATGTTTTTAATTCCTGTATTAGAGTTTTGACTGCCTCTTCATGTTCTGAATTCCATTTCCATGGTTTTCCCTTTTGTAAACGTGAGTATAGTGGGCGAGCAAAGATAGAAAATCCACGTACGTGTTTTCTCTAATATCCTAAAGTACCCGTAAGTTGTTCTAATTCTTTCCTAGACTGGGGCATCTGCAATTGTTCTATTTTACTTAGGGTGTCTGGTGGAATTGATGCACTACCTGCAATCCACCAAGTGCCTAAAAATTGTACTTCTTTACTCAGTCCCTGACATTTCTCCGGGAGGATTTCAACTTCTGCTTTATGTAGCACTTGCCACACTGCTGTTGCTGCTTCCCCTACCTCTTCAGAGGAATCTCCTCCAATTAGAATATCATCAATATATTGGTACAGTTTCACATTCTGAGGAAGTGAGGCTGTTTGTAAGAGTTCAGCAAGCGTAGCATTAGCAATTGTGGGTGAATGTTTATATCCCTGTGGGAGTCTGTTAAAGGTGTATTGTATACCTTCCCAAGTAAAAGCACCACCACATGTTGTCCAACTTAGACGATTCTCTGATTCTACTCAGGTTAACTGGATAGTGGATTGATAGTACTCCTCAATGTACAACGGTCTTCGCTACACCAGCCTATCCTCAGGACTTACCTTTTTATTATGGCCTTGTGGAAGGGACAGCTGTAGTCCTCTGCATTTCTTGAGAGCAAAGCCTCTCCCTGGTAGAAGTTTTTGTTCATCAAATGCCCACCTCCTGGGGCTCCCGCAAATACTTCCCCAAGGGAACATGTATGCTGTCTTTGTGCCATCCATCTTCTGAAACTTCTACACCTTTAGTGTCCCAAACACTTTGTGCTTGAACACCTCACAGCTGGAGCTCCTGAAAGACTGGGATAAGTCACTCCCCCCACCTCACTGCTTTGCAGAGGTCTTCGCACACCCAGGGCCCCTGTTAGGGTAGGGGCCAGTTTCCCCTGACCTGAATCTAACTGGGCTCTGTTGCAGCCAGAAGCTCAGTGCTCAGAAGACCCACAGAGGCCTGCCAGCAATTGCCTGCTCCCCACAATTTTCCTGAATGCTCTATCGGCACATCTCCAAACTGAAGAAATGTACCTGCTCAACCTTACCTCAGCCAAGGGACAAAATGAGAAAAAAAACTCACGGGCTTTTGAAAAACTTTGACAGAGCTTTCCCAGAAAAAACATCTCTACAAAGACTACTGTTTCCACACAAGACATTCAGGTGTTCTCTTTATTTCATTTTTACATACAAGGTTATCCCGGTTTACAACAGTACAGTTTATAACTGCAGCACATCACAGCGTGAGGGTTTCCTAATATTCTCTGCCACACTGCCTTCATTCAAATAATCTATTATTATACATGGGTTGACAGTCCTTCTTCAGCGGAATAGGTAAGACAATGCTCAAACACAGTTCACAGACTAGAAGCAGAAAAGGCAAAAAGGAGAATGCGAATGCTCTAACACAAACCCAGACAATCCTATTGGGACAGCTTTCCACTCCCATCAAGAAGTCTCTGAATTTGGGAACAATAAAGACAAGACCAAGCTCAACGGCCCTTCTCCAAGTTCATCTTGATTCTACCTTCAGACAAAGTCCTTTGAAGCGACTCATGGAGTTTCCTTACAATGCACCCAAACACAATGAACATGTTTTCACAACTGTATACAGATACAGTCTATAAGCAGGCAATTCCACTGTGTCAAAACTCAAGTAAGTGGGGCAGAAGACTTGCTTGGCCGAACAGGGAACTCCTTGTGGAGCTCAAGAGGAAAAAGAAATTGTATGATCTCTGGAAGCAAGGTTAGGCTTGGAAGGAAGATTGCAGAGCTGTGGTTTTTATATACGCGGAGAAGACATACAAGGCCAAAGCTCAATTAGAGTTGAAACTGGCCACTGTTGTGTCAGACAGCAAGAAAGGCTTTTTAAAGTACGTTAATAGCAAGAGGAGGTCTAAAGAAAACATTGGACTGATACTTGTTGAAGATGGTCACCTGACTAACAGGGATGAAGGAGAAACAGAGGCATTCAATGCTTTTCATACATCATTCTTTAGTAATGCTGATAGACCTTGGGCTGCCCGGTCCACTGAGTTGGAGGACCACAAGTGCGGGAACAGTGACTTTCCATTTGTGGATGCTGAAATTGTAATGAACCAGCTGTATCAGCTGAATGTTTGCAAGTCCATGGGGCATGATGGGATTCACCCCAGAGTACTGAAGAAGCTAGCAGATGTTACTTCAGGACCCCTCTCGATCATCTGCCAAAGGTCTTGGGAGTCTGGGGAGGTCCCTGCTGACTGGAAGCTAGCCAATGTTCTTCCAATTTACAAGAGGGGTGTAATGGAAGACCCAGGAAACTACAGACCTGTTAGTCTAACCTCAGTTCCTGGAAAAATTATGGAGAAGGTCATTCTGGGTACTACTGAAAGGCATTTAAAGAACAATGCAATCTTCAGGCAGAGTCAAGATGGGTTCACCAAGGGAAACTCCTTTGATATCCTTCTATGATAAGGTCACCCGCCTCGTGGATGAAGGGGAGGTGGTGGAAGTAGTTTTTCTGGATTTTAGTAAGGTTTTGACACTGTCTCTCACAGCTTCCTTCTGTCCAATTGTGCAAAGAACAGCTTCATGGTATGCTGGGATAAGAACTGGCTGAATGGCAGGGCTCAAAGGGTTGTAGTGAATGAGGGGGCTACATCTGACTGGTGACCGGTCACCAGCAGTGTTCCTCAGGGTTCAATTCTAGGGCCAGTTCTGTTCAGTATTTTTATCAATGATCTGGATGCAGGAGTTGAATGCACCATTATCAAGTTTGCTGATGATACCAAAATGGGAGGTGCTGTTGACTCTCTTGAGGGACAAGAGGCCTTGCAGAGGGGTCTAGACAGATTGGAGCATTGAGCAATGATTACTAGGATGAAATTTAACAAGTCCAAATGACAGATTCTGCACCTGGGATGGAGTAATGCCCGGCACAAGTATAAATTGGGAGAGGGGTGGCTGGAGAGGAGCCCTTCACAAAGGGATCTGGGGGTGCTGGTTGGCAGCAGGTTCACCATGAGTCAACATGAGCAGTGTGCCCTGGCAGCCAAGAGGGCAAACCGCATCCTGGGGTGCATCAAACACACCATAACCAGCTGGTCAAAAGAGGTGATTATGCCACTGTATTTAGCGTAGCTGTGGCCTCATCTTGAATACTGCGTGCAGTTCTGGGCCCCACTATTTAAGAAGGCTCTTAAGGTCCTTGAATGAATCCAGAGGAGGGCAACGAAGCTGGTGGCAAGGCTGGAAGGAATGTCCTGTGAGAAGCAGCTAAGGATTTGGGTTTGTCTAGTTTGGAGAAAAGGAGGCTGAGGAGTGACCTCATGGCTCTCTACAGCTTCCTGAGGGGGGGAAGTGGAGACGGAGGTACTGATCTCTTCTCCCTCATATCCAGTGATAGGATGCGAGGGAATAGTTCAAACTGCATCAGGGGATGTTCAGATTTGACATTAGGAATCATTTCTTTACAGAGAGGGTGGTCAAAGAATGGAAGATGGCCCTAGAGAGATGGTCGATGGCCCATGCCTGTCAGTGTTTAAGAGGTATTTGGACAATGCCCTTAACAACATCCTTTAACTTTTTGTCAGCCCTGAAGTGGTGAGGCACTTGGACTAGATAATCGTTGTAGGTCCCTTCCAAATGTTCTTTTCTGTTCTGTTCTATTCTACTCTATCTATTCTATTCTATTCCATTCCATTCTATTCCATTCCATTCCATTCCATTCTAACCCAACACCGTTAGCACTCTATATTTCCAAGGCAATCCCAAGGAGACAGCCCACCCACGCCACTCTTAGGAGCCCAAAGTCATGGACTAAATGAACTCAATGGACATTTTAGAGGGATGGCCCATAGACTAAGGGAATGATATCCGTGTGTATATCTCAAAAGACAGGAAAAGCGGTGATGATTAATTGGGATGTATCAGAATATGTGAGACCTGGGCATGATGTAAATGGTATAGAATAAGGGGTGGATACTGTCCCGGTTCCGGCTGGGACAGAGTTAACTTTCTTCCCAGTAGCTGGAGGGGGTGCTGTG
The DNA here is from genome assembly GCA_030449065.1 of Oceanodroma leucorhoa. Taxonomy (NCBI): domain Eukaryota; kingdom Metazoa; phylum Chordata; class Aves; order Procellariiformes; genus Oceanodroma; species Oceanodroma leucorhoa. The sequence continues at coordinate 3,439 of JASVER010000351.1, read as the reverse complement.
TTTCAGGTTTGGTAATGAAAGGAAGGTTGATGGCCCCTTGATGCTTTGGTTGTTGCTGGGTGGTGCTTGCACCTACAACTTTTCAGCTTCCCATGCTCTGCTAGGTGCAGGGGGAGCTGGGGCGAAGCATAGCCAGGACGGTTGACCCAGCTGGCCAATAGGCTATTCTATACCATGTGACATCATGCTCAGTATAAAAACTAGGTTGAGGGATTTGTCACACGCGGTTCTTTCACGATGCAGGGTGGGTGAGCAGTTGCATTGTGCATTCCTTGCTTTATATATTCCGTTATTGTTGTTGTTATCATTGTTGTTATTGCTGTTCTACTTTGTTTTATTTCCATTATTAAACTGCTTTTACCTCAACCCATGAGTTTTCCTACTTGTGCCCTCCCGATTCTCTCCTACATCCTACCGGAGTGGGGGGTGAGCAAGCGGCTGCGTGGTGTTTAGTTGCTGGCTGGGGTTAAACCATGACAATACGATTCTTCCCTGCTGAGCTGGAATTGCATGCATCGCAATGGCTGGATGTGAGCAACTCCCTGCTCCACTGGACAGCCCTAGTGCAGCATATGCACACACACARCTGCTATACGGACAGACATAGCGACCAGAAAGCAAAACACACAGAGCCCACACATCTCAGACTGAGACATCCAGAACCCAGAGAAGAAAGAGCCCCGTGCTTGCACCACACTGTAACACAGTACTCACAACTTCCTTGCTTTCCTGACTTGGGACAAGGGCTACCTGCATTTCGGAGAGCATGTGATTTGTCTGCCCGACTTTGCCATTGCGTTACAGCAAAGAATAAGAGGTCCAGGCTCTTGCCTGACAGCAAGTGAGTCACGAACTTAGCTGGGGACCTGGAACTAACCCCACTCTGAAAGCATTTCAGAAACATCTGTAACAGAGCTGAAACTTACTATTGCCTGACTAAGGGAGCCTTTAGTTTCTTCTGTTTGGTTGCTTTTTGGAGRGGGAGAGAACCTTTCTTCTGACTTAGAATGTCAGGGAAATTGGTGACACCAAATGCAAATGCAGATTTATTCTGGAGGAACCATTAACAAGTGTTGCAGCCTGGATCCCTTCCTATCRCGAGGCASGMAGCCYCTGGCTGTGCTGACTCCAAGCTAGTTAAGAGAAAGACTATTGAACTGTTCTGCAGAGAACATCTCTGGGTTGTCTGGTGCCATGTCTGCAGTGATAGGGCTAGGGGAAATATCCTGTTCGTTGTTGGTGGCCCCAGCTGTGCCACGGTGCTGTGGTGGCAGGCTGGGGAGGATGGGCTTCAGGAACTTGAACTCGCTGTTGCCCGAGCCTG
>JASVER010000036.1:9421538-9459288 GCA_030449065.1 Oceanodroma leucorhoa | reverse complement strand
AAAAAAAAAATCTCCTGATTCCTTCCCTGGCCTGTTATGTTACCTTACATTGAAGCATTCGTTTCTGCTCTTTGTTCTCATTTGTTAATTTTGTGGGCAAAAGCTGGAAGAAGTCATATCTCTGAGCGTGGTGCAATATGCATCCAAAGCAATATTCCCACCCACTTAAGTGGAAACAGCCAGATGCTTAAATGTCTGCTTGACTGAAGTGGGAACACTGAGGTTGACTTCTTTTCCTTGGAGGGGAAACATTTAGGGAGGGAATCCAAAGCCAGATGAATTAAATAGCAAATCTCCCTTAGAGAGGCTGTTGGTGTTTAAAGATGGAATTCTGTTGACAGTAACAAAAGATCCTATTTTTTATTTGTTTTCTTTTTGAACAAAGAAGTTTCAAATTTAATTGGTTCTTTTCCCAGGTAAAGTTCAATTGCAGTGAGACATTTTGTTAATGCAGATGTTGTTGCGTGTGTTTTGTATATCCATGTCCTTGAAATGTGGTTGTTATAGCAACAGGCTTAACTATTAAACAGGTTTTAGTCTTATATCTGCTTCACAGCATATAATGTAATTAGGTTTTTGCAGCATCTTTAAATATCATGCTAGCTAGTAAAGGATATGAGTATCACTTACCTCCTTCAGTAAATTAGCTATAGGGTATTGTTTCCCCAAAGGCGTTATCTCTAAAATGTGTGCATTATTAGTCTGCCTAATTTCCTTCTGCCTGAGAGAGAACGTGGAAAAAAAAAAAATTAATCTACATATGCAGTGTTAAAATGTGCAAAAATGGTTAGATTTCAAAGGGCTCACAACACTGATAATTCCAAAAACCAGATTCCAACTGTAGCCTTTTAGCATTTGAAAGCCTTAGCCAAACTCTGCATCTGCACTTCATAATTCACTGCTCAGTGCTAGCTATCATTGCGATCGCATTGCTCCAAGCCTGTTCTGCAGACTCTGTTCCCAGCACAGGGTAGAGTTAGACAAACAGTCTGGTGAAATGAGTACTTCTGAGATGACATTTTGGATCTGCCTTTCTCTTAAAATTGTCTTGAAATTAAACTCTGCTGTGTGAGTTTTCAGCTCAGAATTCACCTATTAACGGAATTACCTGTGTTAGGATCTGGTGGTGGGAGTGTTCTCTAACATCTATTTTCCCTCTCAACCACTTATATACAGGAAGGGGAAGGTTGTGGGAGCAAAGGGAGAAATCTTCAATTTCTGTTTGCATCAACAGATGTTCCCCAGACAGGAATAACGCAGCTGTGGAAAACTTTTTACAAGAGACACCTTGGTGCCCGTGGTGATGCCGAGGTCCCATTGCTGCTTCTGAGCTGGAGCTCTGCCCAGGGATGGGGGGGGAGGGAACGAAATGGGGCTGGGAGCACCTGTGGTGTTGGGGCACAGATACCCTTGCAAAAGGGCAAATCCTCCCCCTCTGGTTACAGCTCCAGGGAGGACAGCCTAAAGAAGGCTTTCCCGGGCACTGCATCCTGTGCTCCCGGGTTGGTCCCACACAGGGGTGATGGGGTGCCGGGCCTCAGGGACGGGGAGCTGAGCCATGGTGAAATGCAATGTACAACCCCCAGAAAATGGGCAGTATGAGGTGCTAAAGTCATTTCTGCGGACTGCAGCTCCTTGGGGTTGTGGAGTTCTCTTTCCATCTGATGTCCATCTTTCAGAGTGCTGGGCTTTCTTCTGGGTTGTGGGGTTTGGGGGTGTTTGTTTGTTTTTTCTTTCTTTCTTTCTTCTTCCTTTGAGACCTCTGAAAAAGGAAAATGCTGTTTAATGCGAAGTAATTACTTGCAGGAGGAACTGAGCTTGTACTGTAGTTTGTACAACAGCTTAACATGTTGTGGGAGCTTTTGAGGCAGCTTTGCTGTTATTCTTTCTTTGTAAGTGAAGCATTTAACTTCCCTAGCTTCATGTTATTGCAACAACTTGACACCAAGTCTTGTGACTAAGGGTTTGTCTCTTGGAGCTCGGATCCAAAGTCTGATGAATGCAATGAGAGAAGCCCTTTACAGCCCTGGGGAGAGCAGGGGGGTGGACAGGATGGGGGGGGCAGAGTTTTGGGATACCATTTTTTAAATTAAGAAGCCTGAGGTCTAATCATTACAATTACTGTTTGCATGATCAGATCAACAAACTTAGAAACAGTCTTAGAAAAAGCAATTCTGCATTACGATCAGATAACTGCCAGTGCAAAAAGAACAGCAAGAGTTTTAGCCATGTGTGCATTTTAGCATCTTATTTGCCTATGGCACTGTGGTAATTGAACATATACAAATGATCTGAAATTAAATGTGTATATTTTTGCACAAGCTAAATGTTTTTTTTTTTTTCTGGAACATATGGTCCAGAACTTCACCAGATACTTATAGTCTTGTTATTAGGTAGTATTGAACTGCAAGAAAAATAAATGCTACTGATGAATTTTGATTAATTCTTTTCAATAAGTGAACTTTTCTTTAGTAAACGTCCTGTGTTAAAAAGTAGTAATAGGGGATCTATTAACGTAACGCCTGCAGGACTGTATGTTTGTTCTTGTGGCAGGGTGCCTGCAATACATTTCAGTAATAAGGTTCCAAAATTAGCAATTTTGCAGGATTTAGATGGCTATAACTCATTTATTGCCATGTGCACCACCCAAATCTATCTAGGGTCAAGTTACTAAAACTGCAGTCCAACATTTAATAGGAAGAGGACAAACAGTCTTCTGAGACAATGTGTTTGGTTTGAGGGAAAAATGAATCTGGTACGAAAGAGCATTTTTTGTCTTTCCATTTTACTTGTGTTAAAAATAGATGGGAAGTCTCAGTCATGCCTTTGATGACTGTCTGCAAATTGATACCGTGTTTGTAAATAGTGTTCTGTCAGTTTAAAAAGCAGCTATTGCCAGAACTCCTATGGTACACTTGCACAATATGACCTTTTATCTTCAAAAAAGGACTTTTCAGCTCAGCCTCCAAACTCTGAAACTTCTGGTTTCAGAAATTTGTTTTGCAAATCCCTCTGCTGCTCTCTTGGCCCATTACCTCCCTGTAGCCCATTCTACAGAAGGGTGTGGTAGCTGGATATTTCTTTTTCTACTCATTAATTGACGTGTAGAAATCACTGACGCTCACAGAGACATTGGCTCATACAGAAGGACAGGCAATGGTAGAGCAAACCAGGCTGGAGTGCCTTCTGTAAACAGGAGCAGCCAGTATACCAGGACCTGCAGAGGGGGAATTGCTCCCCTGGGGCCGTTGCACCCCTCCGAGCCAGGGGCCAGATGCATCTGCACCCTGACCCAGCTGGCAGGGCTGGGGGGACCCGGTGCTCCCTCGCCTGGGGAGATGTGCTTTGGGTACACCTCTGCACTGTGCCCTGGGAGCGGTTGAGCACGCAGAATGTATAAGCATCCATCGAGTCTGGAGGTGTGTGGGGAAGAGAGCTTGGGCTGGGGCTCTGCTGGGGTCGGCAGCACAGCGCTTGTCCTGTGTCACCTCCACCCTTGGCTGGTGGTGTGCCACACATCTTCTCTGGAGCAGCCTTGAAATCATGTGCCCTAAGGGCAGCTCACGCTTTTTGGAGGGCATCCTGCTCTTAGGCTGTCCTGAGAAGCAGCGCAGACGTTAGCACCTAAAGTAGCACTTACCATACCCATCTGGAGATGCAGGAGCACCTCCCTCACCCTGCCTCCTTAAGGCACCCTGTATGACTACTGCTCGTCTCCCGTATGCCCTGAGGCAGCAAGGAAACATCTGCCACCGGTTGTGACAGGTGATTCAGCAGGAGCTCGGGTGACTCATTTAGCCACCGAGGAGATTAAAATCAATTCCTGCTTCAGAGAACAACAAACTGCCCTTTCGTGTCGCCCATTAATCTACAGCAAATGCTGGGCTGGAAAAAAACAGCCCATAATTGTTAACGTGGCCACGAGAGGGAGCTCATAAATCCCACGAATGCAACAAGGACGTATGGAAATGGACCAATATAGATATTTTAAATTCAATTATTAGAAAACAGATTATTGTTTCTTAATTCAAATCAACTTCTTTTGCACTTTCGGAAGTTTTTTTCCCCTGAAGTTTTCTGAGGGTGTTAGTAGATTTAGCGGACAAGTTGAGGCAACCATATTCAGTCCTCATTTGCGATTATTCTGTTGTGTTTTGGTTAAAATTCTGCACTTAGGCAAAAAAGTTATAAACTGCTGGAAAACACTGAAACCTCAGACATGGCCGATAACTGAGCATTGACTCAGTTAACATATGCGTGTAACCTTCCCTTCCCTGGAATGTTTTTATATATATATATATTTTTATATATATATTTATTTTTATATATATATGGGGGGATGTACGCAATGCTACTTCTATTCCTTTCAGACTCATATGGAGCTCCAAAGGAAGGACGAAACTCAAAGCGGCCCCAGTCTTTATTTGCCTTTAGTAACACATTGCAAAACGACTATCTGGAGAGCACATGAGCAGGCGGCTCTTACCAACAAAACCAGCCAGTAATTGGTGGACAATAGAGATATTTTTTCCCAAGCCAGCAGGTCTTTCTGAGCTGCMCACGGGGAGATGATAGGCTGTCCTCGGGGCTATGTGACAGTGCTGAACATCGGAAGCAGGACACAGCAGCAGTGTGGCCTGTATCCCATGTTTCATCACACAAAGGATGTCTAGGCTAACATACTTTCCATAAATCATAGCCAAAAATTTAGTCACACATTAAGAAATTGAAAAAAAGTCACAACTCTTTATGAATAGCAGAGAGAGACTGTGCAGCTGGTATACTGAAGGGAATAATTTCTGGTAATTAATCAGCAGTTTAAAACCGTTATTTTTTTGTTGGTGGTTTTTTTTTCCCATAGGTTTTTTTCCTTCCTCTGTTTTATGTGCTGGTGATGCAGGTTAGCTAAATGTTTTTTCAACACCATATACATTTCTTGGGGGATCTTGGAAAGGAAAAATGTTCTTGAAGCAAAAGAGTGCAGTCATCCTCAACTTTTCACATATGCGTGAAACTCTGGAGTAATTTCAAAGGCTTTCTTTTTTCAACCTAAGTCTCTAAAAGGACTAATCGGTTTCACCCTGAGATTATTTTCTTCTATGTGTCTGATATATTTCCCTGACATTCCTTGTTTGCMGTGCAGCTGAAGAGCTGGCTGGCCTATGTGTGATTCCCAGCATGACAATGTTACTCAGATGTCCTTCTGTAGAGAAGGAACCATCATGGCATTATACGTCTATTTATTGAACAATCAGGAAGATGCCTTAAAAGCCTTTATTTTCTCTGACTGCAGCCTCCACGCAAGTCAGTAGACTCATTAAATAACCATTTGAATGATACACACTCAGGGATGTATTTCCCCATCTCCTGCCAAGTGAAAAAGATTCTCAGTGTGTTTTAGTTTGATGTGGCTGAAGGTTCCGAAACAGGGGGGAAAAAAGGCAGGACTGGCACCCGCTGGCAGCGAAGGAAGAGAGAGTGGATATTCTGAGAGCTGAGCAAAGCTTGGAAACTTGCAGCTAAAGAGGGCTGATTCAGCCGGCTSTAACGTGTCCCAGCGCCTAGACCACTTCGTGTGCCCTGTTCTGGCAAAAGGCAGAAACTTGAGTTGGTCGTACAGCACACAGCCTCTGACACATGGTTACGTTCACGAGATGCGTGGTGTCCCGGTGTCCAGGGACCAGACTAGCCCTTCCTTTTGCCTACCTCATGTCGCCATAGTGAAGACATGGATACAGCTTGTTGCAGCAGGTTTCCCTGACCCCCAGCCCGTTTGCTCCTTCTCCTGTGCCTGTGCGGTGGCTTCTAGTGACTGGCCATTGAGCTGCATCCCTGAATTCATCCCCTCCATGAAGCAGATTTCCATACAGTTTCCCCAATTAGATCTGAGGTCTGTACAGGAGAACATGTTGGTTTTGTCTTCTGCTGTGTAATCTGTAACTCCCATTTGCATGAACAGTCCGGTGAGACTGGATGACGCGGTGTAGAGCATCCAGGTGGTTGTCATTTCTTCGTCATTCAGGATTGACTTCTGCTGATTAATGCCTGAGAAATTACATGAACTTTTTGCTAAGAAAAATGTGCCGTATTGATGGAATTTTCAATCTTGTTCAAATGTCAGGCAATCTGCTTGCAGAAATTAGCGTTCTCATCTCTTGACTCCTCGACCTTAATAACGAACATAAATATCGAACCAACCTTTTAAAACTGAGATTACTCATTTAAATCCAATTGGAAAAGATGGTGATGGTGAGGAGACAAATGTCAAGGAATTTGGGGGGCTGAGTTATATTCGTCAGACACGTTAGACTTTTAAATCTGGTCATTTCCTGTCGATTACAAATTTGGAGTTGTTTGTGGAGATCCGTTGCATTGGCCTAGATGTTACAGGTTGATGTGAGCTTTTGTATTTTGTTGCAAAATGCGCCATTAGGATGGAACATCTTGTGCTTCTCTGTTTCTGGTTGCTAAGTACCCATTCTTCACAGTTGTACCTTGAGGTAGAAATTTAATAACCTGCAATGTTTACTCTCTTTCCTACAGAACCACAAGACTTCTAGTAATAGGAAGAAATATATATCTTTAAGGTCAAACTGTGCTTTAATCAGTCTATGTTGGATAGAGGCATATTATTGGACTGGTTTCCCACTAGTCTAGAGTGATATGCATGCACTGAAATTCTCTAATGTTGGCCAGTTAAGGTGTTGGCCTGATATTAATCTGACCCTCTGGGAAGTGCACTTTTGCAGGCAAATACTGTATCGGAAGGAAAGGATATGACAGAGAGAAAAAAAAATGTGATTTTGAATTCTAAATCACTATCTTTCCTGGACTAATAGCTTATATCTCTGAAGATAACTTGCCTTGAAGCTTAAGACCTGGGCAAATATCAACACTGTGATGTAGTAACAGTGCAAAAAAAAAACCCCGCATCTTTCTGAAAGAAAAAGTCATACCRTTCCTATTGCGATGAATGTAAAGGATCCGTGCTTTTGGATCTGTGGAAAGCTTAAAAGCCAGCTACAATTTATGTTCTGTTTCCTCCTATTAAGAGCTCTAACTCTGTTGACCGCAGCTGTGGTGTTGTGGAATTTAGCGCTCTTACATTGATGGGGATTTGGCACGTCAGAGCGGAAGTTATCTGCTGGTTTGATTTCTCAGTTACTTAGGGAGATACGGAGAACATCTGTGTGGTAGASAAAATGAGAGTGTGTCATATAAGGTTCCTGTTTGTCGGATGAAATCTCTACCCTGCTTAATAAGTTAAGATGTTGCCTTTGACACCTTTCCTGTCTAGAGAATTTTAAAAGTTTGCCTCTCCACTGGACCTTCATGGTTGCCTTTGTGGTTCTAGTGAGCTTAGCCAAGAATCCCACTTAGAAAACTGTTTGAAATTTGGATATATTCACATCTGGAGCTGGCCAAGGACATTTTGGTTTGAGCCTGCCTTTCCTTATATTCTYGTGTATCAAAAAGGTGCAGTTTGTTTCTCCCCTACATATTTGCTAGTTTTCCAAATTAAATTAGAGTGAGTCTGCATTTTTTGGTTTGCCTCAAAATCTGTGTGATAAAATAGTTTCCTAAAGGAAACAAGAGTTTTTTTTGGTTTGTTTCTCAAGATGAAACAAGGGAACAAAGGGCTATCTTGCAATGCAGGGTTCTKCAATAGAAGAACCACACATTGCCAGAAGGAGGAAAACGCAATGCTCCAAACAGAATGAGACAATTGCGCTTGATGAGTTGTGCATTTAAACATGACTGTCTTCAAGCAGAGCCAAAAACCATGCAAGATATTTGAATTTCAGCAGAGTACTCTTCTATTGTGTTTCTGTGTGTTTCTTTTTTCCTCACAGACTCTCTTCACTCTCAGCTGAAGAGTTTGGGATTTTTTTAGAAAGCCGACAATGAGTTCCCGTTCCAGTTTGTTACTGAGCACCTCAGAACTATGGGAGACTACATAGGAACACTGTGCTCCTTCACTTCATGTGGGTAATTAACTGTCTCAACTACATTTGGACTTCTTTGCAACTGCAGAATTCTTTAATATAATGATAGATGATCAGGTATTTTCAGAGAAAGGTTTATAATAATGTACATCTACTGGTAGCAATGAAATTCTTAATTTCCTGCCTGGGTTTGTTCCAGTGTAGGACTGTGATTTTACTATCCAAAGCAAGATATTATGGTAAGCACGCAGYGTGCCAAAAGCCCTCCACAAAGGGGCTGCATTCAATACTCAATATAATTTTCAAGAACCCCATCCTAGGGAACACTGTCAAAACCTTTTGCAGGGCTGTCCCATGTCCCAGAGAAATGGAAATTCATGGTGCCTTTCCTCTCCCCAAGCAAGATCTTCATCTTGGGAAATCTTTGCAAGAATTTATGATAGCTTGAAACGGTCCCACTTTGGGTGATTTGGTGAGATGTTTTATGTCTCAATAGGTTGAGCACTTCCTTTCCTCTGAAACAGTCTCTAAGCTTTAGTTGGAGATGAGATAATAATTAAGGTAATCTTTTCCACTCCAGCAATCAAAGCAGCTTTCCAAGCCCTATGTCTATAAAGCACTTAAAAGCTCATAAACACAGCAAAGAGTTAAAAATAACTACYGCTGTTTCCTTATTGCTTTTTTCCCAGTGCCTTGAATTGCACTGAATTTCTCATCATAAGCCCTTCCCTCAAATTTCCTTTGCACGCTGTTAAAAACGCAGTCTACTGCTTTACCATCATATCTTCACACCTTGCCGTATATTGGCTCACCTTCATTACAACATCTTCAACTATAATTTGCAGCTGATCTTTTAGGCTTCCCAGTGGGATCAAAGACTATTTTCTAAGTATCAAAATAAATTGTTTCCCAAAAGCTTCCTTCCCTTGCTGTGAATTCAATGCCACCATAGTGAGACTGATGTATTAATTAATTTCATTGTCTTTTTTTTTTTCCAAGATGATCTATGTTGCTTAACTTACAGATGCAAACGGCAAGCAGCATGGACCTATGCTTTGCTTATTATACGGGTGTGTACCTCTGCAGCTGGGAGAATGAGCAMATGTATGGGTCCTGAGAAGCTCATGTTCACTTATGCCATACCTTATTTTCAGTATAGACCTGGACCAAGGGTTGACCTGTAGGTTAGAAACATGGTGTCCTGAGGAAAACGCATGTTGTGATGGGAAGAAGGGAGAASTAAGCCATTTCAGTTGAATGGCTTTTTTATATTCTCTGTGCTTACCTAACTGTTGTGCAAAAGCCAGGCAAATCTACCATCTAATCCTCTCTTGAGAGAGAGATGCACAGAATAAAGATGGGTGTTAGGCTGTGAAGAAAAAGAACAGTGACTTGGATCAATCCAAAAGCATTTACACATGCCGAACAGCGGAGATAAGAACAAAAGTGATAAAGAAGCCTAAATCCCACATCAACAGCACARTATTAGAAGGGTGATTAAGATTATGGACCTAAGGGAATGTGTACATTGCAATACTGAACATGGAGTACCTAAGTTTCAGGCTGCCTAGAAGAATTGGCAGGCTTGACTGACCTATGCAGGCTCTGTGTAGGTCTGTATGCATCGCTCATCGATGAAGCGAAGGACCACAGACTGATAGCCGTTGATGTTGGGATGCTGTGCAGGTAACTGTCTCTAGAGCCTTGCCTCATGCTGGAGGAAGGGCTGCGTAGTGGGGCTGTGTGGCAAGCTGATCTTCACTAGCCTGGGCAATAATCGATTTGCCTGATGGATAMCGGGGCAGCTCTGTGGCATGCAACCAAGTGGTGGCAGCAAAAGGACACTGCTTTGGCGTGAAGTAAGTTTGGATTTAAGTTTTGTCTTTTGGTTGCAAAATTTGCTCTTTGTGGCTAACAGCCCTCCAGTTAATACAAGTCCACATAGTTGGGKTTTTTTTCCCCAAAATTCTACCCTATATCTGCACAAAACTTTGCTTTTAATGAACCTGTGCAAATTCTAGTGCAATTACTAATCAGCTTCTTAGATCCTTTATGCAAATGTGCACATGCCATACCCTGGTCGGCTCTATTTGTAACTGAATGCTGCTTCTTTGTACTTAAATGCTCAGATACGGCAGCCAAGTGCAATTAGCTAATTAATTAACTAGCCAAAGAATTTTTGCCTCTGGTATCTCACACTTCAGCTTTGCTATGCAAAGAGAGAGCAAGAGAAACTGTTTAGATTTCTAAGGAGGCTGGAGTAAAACTGTTCTGAAAATCTACTTTMTAGCATTTACTATACTCTTGAATGACAAATTGAAGCCAGTTGGCAGGTTTTTCTCCAAAGAGACGACAAAACTGATAAAATTTTATAAGCTTCTGCTCCATATTTCTGTTTCTTGTGACTATTCTCAGAATGAAGAGGTTTTATGGGTGCTAATTATACCATTAATATGTCAACTATTTGTGTCTTCTCTAAGAAAAATGTAAACTCACTAACATCTCTTTGGATCCCAACAATGTGTTGGTGGGTAGGTGTGACCCACAGTGAGCGCACACTTGCAAGTCTATCTAAATTAGGGAGAGCAGACTAAAGAAAAGAGGATGCAAGCCGCATGGCATGCTCTCTCCTCCCTCCCCTGACTGACTAGGCTTAGGTACACTCTCAGTGTCAGCACAGGGACCAAGAGGACGTTCCCTGAAAGCCTAGTCATGTGCTGTGATGGAAAGATTTGAGGTCTCTTGATTGCCATAGAGCATGAGTACATGCTAGGGCCACAGCTTGTATGGAGGGACTGGGTTTTTCTCTTTCCTCTGTTCTGGATGAAATTATGCAGGCAAATTTCTTGTTCCTTGCACCACCTCTAAAATCTGGTGGAAAATAACGTCCCAGTATCATCAGAAAGGTAGGACGTGCTTCCAGTTCTTGGGATTGTCTCAAATAAGCCATGGCATTTGATGTCTCTAACCTAAATGTTGTTAGGTCTTGCAACTTTCTGGTAGTCTCTTCAGTCTCTGACCTAAGCTTGACTGTTGAGAATGAAAGACTTTTCTACAGACCCGTCAAGTAAAATGGGTCATGAAACGATGCCAGATAGATACCTTAGTGCAGGCCCATGAGGCGTTTCAACTATTTTGGTAGGCTTAGGACTGAAGCCATGATTTACAGCCCTGTTTGTGACACAGATATCCTCTTCAGTTYCTGGTTTTTCTGTTTCACATGTAGCTCTCCTGTTCTTACTGTATTTGCAGATGGTATCCCTTATTTGCGTAGACGGAAACACATGTGAACAAATGCTACATATCGATGTAATGAGGCTTTTCAAAAAGAAGTTATCACCTTCACAAGTCTGGGAGATTATTTGAATTGAGAGGATAGACCCGGGTGAACGTGAGCTCCATCTTTTAAAACACAGGGAAGTAAGTGCAAGGTCCTAGGAGCAAAGAGCCTGAAAGGTAAGCCCACCATTTAGTGACTAGTGAGAGGCTACAGGGCTCAGTGAGGGGGCAGGGAACAGCAAGTTAATGACAGTATCTGTGTCTCTTGAGAGTGTTTGTGCTTTCTTCTGTTGCAATGATACACAAGCTTGATTTCTTGAAAGCTTGAAGTATGAAAAATAACGACTTGTTCTATTAGACACMTTCATGTAATGGTTGCACGTACTTAATGACCTGCCCTCTCTTCCCACCTCAGACCTAGAGGAAACAGCAAGTCACTGGGTGGTTTGGAGAGGCAATGGGGGGGACACAAGTGCACGGCCATTTGCTGTGCAGAAGTGGGAGTCASGCTGTCCTGTTGGCTGTCTGTCATTCCAGCAGGCAGCCGACCCTCCCAAAGCTGGCGCTGGTTTACATCTAGCCTTCTTTGTGGCTCCTGCAGCACTTTCTGCTGCTGCAATGGCACACAGTATCTTGTGTCACAGGCACAAAACAAAGCATTTGTTATGAGAGAAGCATCAAGAAAGAACAGCATTTTGAAACTTTGTGTTGTTAAAAACTGTTCAGCTGCTATCTAGAAAGGTGCAAAGCAACCCTGCTCTTAAGGAGGAAAGGCAGGCACAAGGGCAGCCTGGGGAGAAGAAATATCATCTTTCTTTGACGTTTCTGGGTGAGTCATTCCCCCTCGGTCTGACTCAGCACTGAGCACTGCCGCACTCCCCAGAACGTCTCCCAGCTGACACCAGTCGCTGCCCAAGGCAAAACATGCTCGGTCTGCGGGGCACCCTGACGGCTCAGTACGGTGACTTTAGCCAAGTGCCTGTGCTGGGGAGCGCGGGGGCTGTGGGCCTGACCCTGGCATTCTTCTGCACCCGAGCACCCAACAAAGTCTCGCTGAAGCAAGTGCATAAGTACCCTGGTGTCTCGTGGCCTGCTTTCCTAAGAAAGTGCAGAAACACTTTTCTAAAACCTTCTAATACAAAATCAAAGCCTAAATCAAACCATTACCTGGGTTTTCTAGAATTTGCTTGAAAAACTTAACCACAAAATGCCTAACTGAGATAGGAAAATCTTTTTCTGATGCATAAACATGTTGCTGCTATTTCCAAGTAGCAATCTAGATCTTTCCCATTTGCCAAGAGAGGCTGGCTGCATCGTGCTGCGAACCRCTACCCAGGGAGGCTGCGCCGGCTGCCCAGCTCCTGTATGGCAGGAGCTGCTCTTGCGCTTCAGCAGTGCCGTTGCTATGGCTTTGCCCCAGTGCAAATGAGATCAGAAACTGGCTCCCTGCCACTGTATATGGTTTTTGTGAGAACTGAACTGAATTATGCTTGTCATTATTTGCTTCAGTTTTTTTCCCTAACAAGAGTAACAGTAGCACTGATCACGATATCCTCAGCTTGAGAAAGATGTGATGTTGATCTTTCCTTTAAAAGGGAAAACTAAAGGAACTAAAGCAAATCAGAGAATSTAACAGTCCCTAAATCTGGACACTGTGGCTCAGGGTGTGTTTTCAGTGCTTTCATCTTTGGTGGCATGTTTAATAACTTCTATTATTACTTGGCTAAGCAGAGGGCTGGAAGGCAGGCGGTCCAAGATTGACTCTCCAGATCGGCCACAGAGATTCTGGGTAGACCAGGGTAAATGGCTGAATCTCTTGATGCTATTACTCCCCTTCAAAAAAACAGAAGTAACTGTATGTAACTTCTACATTTTGTCTCTTTAGATGGCATTGATGAGGCCGTGGTGTGGCTCTGCGACAGCCCTCTATCAGGAGTATCTGGGGCAAATATATGTCTGATTTTTAAATTGGTAAGTGTATGAGTGGAAGTAGGAGATGTAGGTGTAAGTACAGTAGCAAGGAGACAGACTTGATGCACAAAGAAGTTTTTCCTATTCCCTATCCCCTTCTCTTATGTGGCTGGGAATATTTTTTGGAACAGGGCTTTTCCTTTCTGTTATGTTATATATAGCACTTGTATACTGAATGTGGCTATATATCATATGTGCACAACATTCAGAACTTGTGTGCTGTGATATAAATAATTGGGCTGTCTGGACAAAATCTCWTCCTTTTAAAATGTTGCAATGTTTTCTGAAAAAAGTTAAAATTAAAATACATTCATAAATGTTGTGCCTCTAGCGTTCTTTATGTGAGGGGGTGTCTTCCTGTAAGAGAGTTATTTTTTATTTTCACTGTCCTTTTATGGAGGTTTAAATTATCTTGAGTTATTCAATAAAACCCACAAAATTGCTCTTTATGCAATTACTCAGAGAGAGTGTTCCATTATGTGACAGTCACACAACCACATAATATTCCTTTCATCTATAACTTTCTGTTACTTTTGCCCACTAAGTGTCTGAGAAGGTAAGGCAAGTTTAAAATATTTCAGTAGACTCATGCTGGCCTGGGTGCTGCTGATGCTGAGGGAGAAAGTCAGCGGATTTCTGCATGGTCCAGAGAGGCCTATTTGTTAGGATAAATAATGTGGATGTGCCCTGTTGCCCTAAATGGKATTCACTGATTTGACTTGCTTTCACAATTTCAGAGCATCTCATTTCTTTTCTATTCTGAGCATTGACCTTCTGGTGGGTGATTTTTCCAGCACTCTGGTATGCAGAAGGTATGATGATGGTGCCAAGCATTTGAGACAAACTTTTAGCTAAGGACTTGGTAGGTTTTCAGGAACACTTAAAGGTGTGAGTTTGAGGGTCTTGTGTTTGGAGCCTGCTCCTTATGGGTCCTGTATTCTTTGGTGGGTCAGACTCCTTAGTCTCTCTGTGCCTCAGTTTCCAGCCTATAAAAGGAAGAAACCAGAATTTCTCCATCCCAGTGYAGTACTGTGAGCATAAATACGTTAAAAATCATGAAGCACTCCAATACTATGGTAATGGAGGCTATATAACAAGGATGAGCAGAGAGCCAAGAAAGCTTTTTACATATTTCAGTTTAGTTTTTGAAATCTAATGAGATTGAGCCAAGTCCTTGATGGTATAAATCAGAAGTTTCACTGATTCATTGAGAATCAGTCTGGTTGAAAATTTTGTARGCATTTCAGTGATTAGAGTTTCCTAGACTTACAGACGCGTGAGGAGAAGACTTTCCTGTGTGACCCTGCACATGGTGCTCCAGCAGTAGATTGTCAGAGCTGGTTTTCTCACCCTAGATTCCAGCGAGATGCTCCAATATATGCACCCGCTGTGCTTGGTCAATAAGAGYTCATAGATTTATTAAGTCTTGAAAAGCTCACAGGAAGGAAAAAAGGTTGAATATGTAACTACCTCTGAAAATACGGTATTTTAAGATATAGCAAAGCTTTCTTTAAGAAAGACAGATTACATTTTAACTTTTTATGTCTGCAGGCTGAAATCTTTTCAGCCTRAGATCCATTAAAGGGCTTATTGTGCAGAGCTGGCTGAATGAATGGTTTAATGATAAACAGTCAAACGTAGCACAAAAACATGAAAAGCTGCAGGTGCAGGTCCCCCCAGCAGGGCYCTTTGAAGTCAGATTCACCTTTGAAGTGCTCTTTCGGTTTTACTTTCACCTTCCAGCAAGCCTCCTGGCTAGCAAGGAAGATTTTCTATCTCAGAGCTGTCTGTAGCCTGGTTAAGGGCTAGCAGGTGGGTGGTGAGGGGGTCAGAGCTTCCTTAGTGCTCCAGGAAGGCTGTAGAAGGGCTGTGCTGGCACCTCAGCTATTTAGAAAAGCTCCAGAGCAGTTTGGAGTAATRTGGCTGTTGAAGTTTTTACTCTCTTTAATACAGCTTCTAAAAAAATTAAGAGATAAAAATAGGTTCTCCCAGTGCACTTAATAGATCAACTTCATTTGGGGGGAGTTTTGGTTTTTGTTTGAAGTTTCCAAAGCAAACTGCTCAGTTCAACTGCCCGATTAACCACTGATTAAAAAACAGAGGCTCATGGCTATGTCTGCCACCCCTTTCCCTGCAAATCTGTGTCCTTTTAGCATGGCAAAAGCTGACGGACTTTGCTGGATGTGCTGAACAGCAGCAGACTGATTTGAGCTGTTATGGAGCAAGTAATTCTTGCTGAGAGGGCAGACTTCTTTCTAGGCCCTTCCACTGATGCCATCACCATGGCACATGGGCCCTGACTGCTTTGCTGTTCCGCTTCGTGCAGGTGCAACAATAACTGTAGCTGACTTTGAATAAAATGGTACCTGAGAATGTATGATAGCTATGCAGAGGACAGTAAGAAGTCAGGCAGACATCAGTGTAAATTTTTTGTTTAGTACGTGCAAATACGTAGTATTGATTGTCTAGTTATCAAAATCTCCAAGGAGTGAGATTTCCCATTTAGCATGAGGTTTAACGCATACAAGGGACACTGTAAGCACCATCCAGCATGATATGTGCTCCAGTCATTGTGTAGCCCCGTCAGTGCTGCCATGAATTGAGCTGTGATTTCCATCTTTCCAAAGGGTCAGAACTGAGAGATAAATAGGGATAAACAGTTGCATCCATGAACCCCATTTTCTTTCTACTTCCTTTCTGCTACTCAGGTTTCCACTGGAATCCTATTTAAACTGCTTATTTGGTACTCAGCCYGTGGAGAAAGTGTGAGCCACGTGCACAGAAGCTGTAGGTTGCTGYGAATTTTCCCAACCTTCCTATTGGAAATCAGTGCTTGAACCCAGTTATGAAACCTAATTTGGTGGCACAAAATAATGGGTTAAGAGGGCCACAGTCATCTTATTTTGTGATTAAGAAGTGTGTGAGATCTGAAGAGGCAGTGGGGGATCTCTCCTGTCCTGCATGGAGGCTTTCAGCCATCTGCTTGCGAGAGCTTGTCCTCTGCAGAGCTCCTACAGGGCATCTGCAAGATAAATGGGAATGGAGGAAAATGCACCTTGTTTCCATTCCCCCATGAAGATAYGGCTCTTTCCAGCTGGCATACTGAAGGAGAAAATACCATTGCCAATGACCTAGGTGCCTGCGAGCTGAAAACTGAGAGAACTTAGTAGTGATGGCGAAGGAAAAAAATAAGACGATAAAAGGAAAAGCTAGAACTCATAGAGGGGSAGATGATTTTGTCCTGCAAATTTATATGCAAACCAGAAATTATCCCTTCCTTGAGCCAAAAATATAAGGAATAAAGTAGTAATGTGTTTTTCTCTTATCAGAATTGAAGTTGTAGAAATTATTTCCAAATACACTCACAGAGAGTGACACATTTATTTTTTAAWGTTTCTTGGGGAAAAAAACCAAAACATTTTCAGGAGGCTGTGATCAGAATAAAACACTAAGAACAAGCATTATGTTGGATCACATTTACAGCTTTTCCATTCTGTACATAAAACAGGTCTTTGGAGTTTGCCTGCCTGCAGAAAACAAAGCTCTCGGCTGTCTCTGCCGTGTGCCGGCTTTGCCTGACTCCCCGCGAGAGCAAGCGCTGGCTCTGACGCACGTGGCTCTGCAGAGCTCCCTTCCTCCACAGAAACAAAGGTCTGCTAGGGTTACCTGCTGTGCACGTGGAGACCCAGGAGATAAACCAGATTTGAAGGCAGGTCCATTTTCTTGAATTACTTGCATTTTCTTGAGTTACTTGGAGCTATCTGAGTGCGTGCCAGTAACAGATTCCCAGGAATTAGGCACTGCCTAGTCTTGTACATCTTATCCTTATTGCTTAGGTGGTGGCCTGTTTCTTAGGAAAAAATACTCACTTTTGACTTTATGTCAAGAATAGTCTAAGTCTTGAAACTTTCTCTTTTTGATGGTGAAAGATACGTTACGGTTAACCTTTAGCATGTTTGGTTTTTCCATGGACTTTTTATGTGTAATTACTCATAGCTCCGTGTGAGAATACTTGCGTGTGTAATAAAAGCCGTTAGATTCCTTTATTTAACTCAGTAAGCATTCATCTAAAAATTCAGATTCGTGTCTTTACATTAGGAGAAAACGGACTTCCTAAATTGCAGCCTTTGATATAATCAAGTTTCCAAATGTCTTCGAGATCAAACAYACCCAATAAATCATTTAGTCAAGCCTGTGGTTCTTCAGTTGGGTGTTGAATGAATGTGCTTTAAACTAAACCCTCTCAGGGCCAGAGTTTTGGTCAGAGGCATAAACAAATGCTTGCTCATCTTAGAGAAGAAATGTTTGTCACTGGATAAAAGTTAGAAAACATTAAAATGCAAAAACAAACTAGCAAACAAACAAAAAACCCAAACAAACAGAAAAATATTTTCCTGCCTAATTGTGATTTTGTATGTAATAAAAATTCTGCAGATTCTGAATAATGATATAAGTATTTTCTCCCACTGAATAGGACAACCTGAGTGAGGAGTTGGTCGTTCCCTATTCCCTACCAGCCAAGTTTGTGAATTCAGGTCAGCTCTAGCAGTTAATTATGTCCTGGTGCTAACAGGTAGGCAGAGGAGAGGTGTTTGGAGATGCAGGCCACCGGGGCCCTTCCTCGAGAGGATTATCCCAGAGGCAGCAGAGCAGATAATGAAAAACCTGGCAGGGAGGATGGGAAGTGAGAACACTGCAGGTTTACCAGTGAGTCACGGTGTACTGGTAGCAGCACGGTGCTTGCGTGGTGTGTTTGTGACAGGATGAGTCAGAGAATGGAAAGATAAAGCTACGGGTTCCTCAAGCTGGCCGTGGTGGTTAGCACCCATCTCAATACTCGTATGTGCATGTCCTTGTGCTGGCTCTTCAGAGAGGATGCAGCTGGGGAAGTTTTTTGTTAGGACACTTGGCCTCCAAGCTGGCTGGACACAAGCAGGCTCCGCAAGGGAAGCGGGTAGCACTGGTTTTAGTTTGGCTTTGGACCTGGGCTGACCACCCTTGGTGAGATGTTTGTACTTCAGACCTGCTTTGCAGCACAGGCAGAGCCAACTTACCTCTGTCTGCAGAGCAGCTGTCAGCTATTTCCCCGAAAGAAGTGGAAAATTCAGAGCAACATGCATCCTGCTTTATCTGTCTGTCAAAATAAAGCTATTTGGAACAGAAAGGCACAAACCTGGGGGGAGGATGATACAAAAGCAATAACAATGCTGTCCCTGATCCTTCACCGCTTCTTTTACAGCCTAGACACCACTTGGTTAGGAATTTGAAGTGACAGTGTTTCTTGYCTGCATTTCTGCGTACCATCTACCAGTGATGGTACAGGGATGAGGGATTGCCCCTTTACTGATGCAGCACATCACAAATGCTACTGTGCTTTCACACAAATCACAAATGCTTTCTCTTTAGAGCTTCCCTCCCATCAGAGGCAAATACTGCTTTTCTAACCGGTAAAAAAATAGAAGTTAAATGGAGATACAGCAGAAACCAGTGATAGGAATAGAGCTAGAGCATCTGGGCATCAGTCTGACAGCAGTACTACCCCTAGACTTAGATACACCAGAGACTCTTGCCTGCTGGCCAGTTGGCATCACGAATGATGGTGCAGGATGGGGCTATGGTCAGGGTCAGGCTTCTTTGCCCACGAAGCTCACAGGGCTGTTTTCAGTGTGCTGAGCCATTCTGCTTGTTTCTCTCTTGCTTAGGCAGATCAGTGGCTCCTGAGCCCATGTTGAGATGCTCTAGATCTCATCCCCACCCCATTTTCCTCTTGGCTGCTCTTGTCACCCCCTCTGCCCATGGCCACAAACACCAGCAATCACCCTTGGCATGCCAGGGCTGTACAGCTGCAAGAAATTCCCTCGAGTCAGCTGGGTCATAAACTGGGCCATATGCACTTAATTGAAGGGTGATTTTGAAGTGGTCCCAAACAGATTTCCAAGGCAGCTGTTTCCCGCCTGCCCCACACCCTGATTCTGCTGGAAATGCTCACCTATTGTTTATGCCTTGCTGGAAAAGGTAAGTTGGGGAGGCAGGGCGTGAGGTGACGTGCCAGGTGGAGGGACCAGGGCTGCCTCATTAGTGCCTCTGGCTGGAGCCGCTGCTGCTCTGCCTCCCTGTTGCTAAGGAAGGTTTCTATGGCAAAGGCCCACCAAGAAAGTGAGAATTAAAGAGAGAGTTAATGTTCAAAACAGATGAGCTTGACATTGTCGGCAGCTGGCTTCTTCAGGGGAAATAAGCTTCTGGAAAGGAAGACTGGCCATCTCGGATGCTGTGCAGAGTGGGAGGTGCAGCTGGCATGTTTGCCAGTTTGTCTTGTTTTAGTGTTGGTAGTATGTTGGTAGTTTGTGGTAAATGCAACCTACTAAATTAAATGTTTATTGAGAGATATTCTTGCAGGTGTGTTCTTGTAGAATGATAAGCTGCAGACTTCAGTCGCACAGGTAGAGATTCAGCCACTCCCTAAAAACTCTTGCTGTCCTGTAGGCATCTCCCCATCAGCTGAAGTAGAGAGTGGGGAGGCAAATGTGGCTTGAATCCCCTGGGAAAATATACACTGGTCAAACTGGGACTCTGACTACACACAAGAGACACCCAAAAATCCTGGCATCCCTGAGGCTTACCGATACCTAAAACCTGTGGAGCATCTTCCTCGTCAGGTTGATTACACAGTGGTGCTGGTCTATTTTCTGTGTGTGCTGCAGACACCCAGAGGTACTTATGTCTCGTCCCCAGTGCTCTGAGGTACCGGTGGTACCACCAGTGTTGCCTTTGGGCATGCCAGTCTGGTGTTTGGAGCACTCTGCAGGAGGCGGCTAACCAGGTCCTGGTTCTCTCACACCTTCCCAGGGTTGAACACCCAGTACTTCTTCTCAAGAAAGCATTTCACCCTTGTTCCAGGTTGAGGTAATCTGGGTGGGACAGAGCTCCTGCACATGGGATCATGTGCTGTTGGCAGTGGTGGGTCCCTGGGAACAGGTAACTGAGAACAAAAGGACACTTGGCTCTCCAGGTGGTGGGCAAGACGTTCAACTGGGGTTTGGTCCCACTTGGAGGAGCATTGTGGTCCATCTGAGGCCTCTCTACTGCATTTGCAATTTACTGCAAGGACCTGGTGGTTGATTGTTTGATGAATGGGGTTATATGAAGTGGCTGCCTGGGACAGCAGGGGACCAGGCTCGGTGCGGGAGGAATCCTCCAGTGCTACAGCCAGCGTTGCACAAGACCTCAGGCTCCAGCGAGCGTGGTGTGCCTGACCATTGTCAGTATGCTGGGTTGAGCTCTCTCAGTCCTTTTGTTGTTTTATCAGACATTGTTATGTATGGAAAATGGGCAAATCTGGGTACAGCTTTAGAGACAGTCTTTCACGCAGTTGGATAGCCCTTGCAGGCAGGAGCTGACCCCGTATAAATGGGACTTATATGGCTTACAGCTGTCTCGCTGGAGTAGGGCTTCCGAGATCAAGGAGAGGTTCTTGACAGAGGGTACATGAAATCTTGTGCTACTGCTACCAGTTTCCCTTCATCCTTTATTTCTCAGCGCTGTCAGTCTCCCCCCTTTGACAAGCTTTACTTTTGCCAGGGAAGAAAAACGCATTAGAAAATGGTATCAGCCACTTTCTGTGACTGCTYTGCTTGTCTGCAGCCTGCCTGCTCTTTCAGAAAGCTTGAGCTAAGCTGCCAGAAGTTCCCCTCTTCATGTGGTGCTGCTCTGGTGATTTTCTTTCTTTCTGCAAGCCTATGGAAGTGCTGCTAATTCACTTACGGTGTTAACCTGGCTGGAGGCTGTTCCTCTCCTCCCTCATGGAGGCAGAGTCAGAAGATGAAATTCTTGAGGTTAAATAAGTGACCTGGCAGTTCTGTTCAGTGTTTCTATCTTGCTCTGTGATGCACGGATGGTGGTTGGCCTTTATGCAGCTGATTAGAAGAAAAGTGTTTAGAGAAAAAGCCTGCACTAAGGCTGGCTGCTATTTTCAGTCTGTRTGATGAGAGAAATACTGGCACCACYGCTGTGCCTGCCCTCCAGCCCCCCTGGCCAAGGGATGGAGGGAGGCAGGGGTAAGCAGAACCACAGTGCTTTTCCCACCCACCACCATGGCTTGCAAGTCCCACACACTCTCTGTAAGGAGAAATATCATAGAATCATTAAGGTTGGAAAAGACCTTTAAGATCATCGAGTCCAACCGTCAACCCAGCACCCATGCCCACTAACAGATGTCCTGAAGCGCCACATCCACACGTTTTTTGAACGCCTCCAGGGATGGTGACTCCACCACTTCCMTGGGCAGCCTGTTCCAATGCCTGACTACCCTTTCAGTGAAGAAATTTTTCCTAATATCCAATCTAAACCTYCCCTGGCRCAACTTRAGGCCATTTCTTCTCRTCCTATTGCTTGTTACTTGRGAGAAGAGACCGACACCCGCCTCTCTACAGCCTCCTTTCAGGTAGTTGTAGAGAGCGATAAGGTCTCCCCTCAGCCTCTTTTTCTCCAGGCTAAACAACCCCAGCTCCCTCAGCCGCTCCTCATAAGACCTGTGCTCCAGACCCTTCACCAGCCTCRTCGCCCTTCTCTGGACACGCTCCAGCACCTCAATGTCCTTCTTGTAGTGTGGGGCCCAAAACTGCACACAGTATTCGAGGTGYGGCCTCACTAGTGTTGAGTACAGGGGCATCCCTGTATCCCTGCGGTCGAGCCCTTGGTCCTGCCCCACCATGCCGGTGTCCCTGCCCCGTGGTGTGRGATTGCACATTTGGGTTTAGAGGTCTGAATCACCCCAGTGGTCTCACCACCGTGCTGTGGACCCAGCTCAGTAACACCACTTTGCTATAGAAGCCTCTCCATCTAACCAGCCTTCAGCTCGCTCTCTTCTGGGCTGTTTGCACAGACCCCGTRGGTGAGCAGCTGGAAGGAGGCTGTCTCTGCCCGGCGCCTGGGGAGCCCCCGTGCTCCCTGGCCTCGCGGGGCAGAGGTGCTGGACCAGCACGAGCTTGTACAAAAGGATGCACTGTGTTCCTGCACTCACTGAAATTTAGGGATACATGCGCCATGATGGACTTCAGCAATTTGAGAGTTGTTCGCACTTTCATTTGAAAGCTGAACTAACTGGCTTTTGGTAACTTTTCACACAAACTGGTACTGTTCAGAGGCTTTCCTTCACGCACCTCTTGCACTGCTGCAGAAATAAATGCACAGACATGGGTGTGGGTTCAGGGACACCAGATTGAGGGCTTCCCCTTGGCTACAGGGACAGAAAGGAGATGTTGCGTTCATATCACATTGTCTGAAAGTAAGTTACCTTGCTATAAGGTAAGTAAATCTTTGCCTAGAGAAAATAATTTTCTCAAAGTTACAAGGGACTTTCTTAAAATGCACATCCTATTCATTTCTCACACTTTCAGATGCTCAGCTATAGACTTGGAAGGGGCTTAACTTGCTTCCTAAGTGGAAGAATTGTTGGTGGAAAGCGCTTTGCAGTGTGTTGGTTTTAAGAGGTGCAATAAACTATTATAACAGGTGCGCTGATCCTACAAACTGTTTATGGGATGAGGGCAGATTCTGCGTCCATGATCTAGGCTCTAATTATTCTAACAGCGTCTTTGCCCAGAGATGCTTACCACAACTAAGAGTTATGATTTTTTAATAGGCATTATTCATAATTTAAAGATGTAGCTTAAAGACATTACAGGCTGCTGCCAGAGTTGTGATGTACGATCTGCAGAGGTTTACTCCCCGTTAGATAATACTGTAGAAGTGACTTAAATCTCCTCCCTCAATTAAACAATACTCTAAATGTCATCACTGTTTACACTATTAGCAGAGCACTCAGTAGCAATGATCTGTGCTCTGACAGTCCGCGAGCCTCTACAAGCAGCCAGCAGATTTACACTTTGGTGAAAACTGGCTCATTATCTCCAGTAGTAAAATTCCTCTCATAAATAGTCTTGTGTGCTCAAGCTGCAAATGGAGTTTGCATATACTGTAATGAAATTTGTTTCCTAAATACTCTCCTAAGTGTTTTAACATCCCTGATTCGTTCTCCTTCCCAAAGGCGGGTGCACCCCGGTGCTGGCGGCAGCCAGAGGCACTGCTGTGCGGTGCAGGCAGGCGAGCTGCGGAGCGGGATGGGTTTGTGGCCACTGTTGTGCTCGTCCCGATGCACCGTAGGTATAACGGGAACGTAACGGGGAAAAGGGCAGCGTGTTGCTACAGCAAAGCAGGCCCAGGGTCCGTCTGGTCAAACGGGCCTCCAGCAAAGGGGGAGCTCCAAGCACCTCCCAGGCAGGCCTGGGGAGCCTTGCTTTTAGCTGTTATGGCTAGTCTGCATTTCTAAGAGGGTTTCTCCTAATCCTGACTGGCTTAGTCTGGGGAATGTGCCATGTTACATCATTTCCATGCACACAAGATCCTTAACTATTAAAACTCTGTTATTCTTGTTATAGACATAATTGTTCAAATTTCACTATGTCCTTGCCCTGGATGTCCATCCACAGCACTGCGTTCCTTGGTCTAATTATGTGTTCCTTGAAACACTGCTTCCTTACACCAGCTCTGTGTTTGCTGCTTTTAATGCCATTGATTGCTCATCTGCTCTGAGACGGCAAGGACAGGAGCTCCGGGTCTGCCTTCTCTCTGCTCTTCCCGACCCACTGCACCTTGGTTTTGTTCTTTCTTTGCTGTTGTTTTGTTTGTCTTTTTTGCTGAGCTGGAAACAAAAGCAGGCAGCAGAAAATGCAAGGGGGGAAAATGGCAGCCATTTCTAAAAAGATGTCTAGCATCAACCATGAGGTAGCGGTTTCCAGTGCGGCTGAGGTAAACATGATTCAGCTGGGAGGATTTTTTTCCTGTGAGATCCATAGTTCCTGGTTAGGCCTGGCCTCTCCCAGTCCCCAAACACCGAAACACCCTCTGTTCCCTTCTCCTGTCGCCGAGATTGGGGACCGGCTGCCATTCCTCCTCCTGCCAGGGACAAGAAGGTGACAGAAAGCACTGTGGCAGTGAGGCTGGCCGGGCACAGCAGGAGCAGCCCATGAGCTAGGCTGGAGAGGCGGGGATGTGTGGGGCAGCACGGGTGTGATAAGCCTTTTTTCCTGCCCTTGTTTCAAAGCACTGGTAGACATCACCCTCCCTCCGCCCAGCCTGGGGCCGTGCTGATGCTCCTCTGGTTCCCATCAGGGAAAACGCTTGTTTCCTGTTAGGGGACTCAATCCTCCTGCTAATGGGTTTGTGCRTGGACAAGAAGACACAGGTCACAGCGATCATGCATGGCCGAGTCCCAAAAGCTCTCAGAGAGCCCTGGGGTGGGAAACCCATCGCCCGAGCGATTCAGAGGGCAGCTGTGAGTAGCTAAGGCACTCCTGGAACCAGCTTTGAAAGTCTTAGAGAAGGGAAGCTAGAAATACGTCTGTCTTTCCATTAAGGCCATGGAACAATCACTGGCGACTGCACAGCTTCGGTGCATTAAAAATGAAGCTCCCSTTTGTCTGGTGTGCTCTGCCGTTGAGAGCAGTCATCCTGAGCCCGCCTTCCTGAAACAAAGCAGCGCTGCACTGTACATGTTTGAAATTTCTTGCTTGCCACAAAAGTCCTTTTTTTCTATATGTGTGTGAATGTATAGCAACAGAAACTTGCAGAAGCTATCCTCCATTTACCAGTAGATAGCTGCTGATGGGGCCAGAATAAATGGAGCAACGTCGTACGCTTCCAGAGAAGGGCTGGCCCTTGGCTCTGTTGTTTGTAGCACAATTCTTTGCATTCAACAAGGAAGGCACAAAACAGTTATAGTTCGGCTAATCTTAGTAACCTTTTAATGAATCCGTTTCAATGGAATTTCATTTCCACTTGCACAATCAGCCTGAGAAAGGCAGATAGTCCTGCAGACAGAAATCACCCCAGCAGAAAAATCACTCTTGAGATCAGGCCTGGGAAACATGAGACAAGCAAGCAAACCAGATGAGCAATGATAACGAAATTGGAAATTGAAGAACAGTTTATGCTGCCGTCTCTCCGAAGTTCCCTCAGTCGTTCTGCGTGTGCCTGCGTGAATGACTAATGGTGCAGAGGCAGCTGCTGCTGCCGACAGGAGCCAGTATCTCGTCAGGACTGGTACGGCACCAGCCTGCCTCTCTGCACGCGCTGGAAAACATCATGAGATGGAAATGGCTGCCTGGAGTCTCTGGAAATGACCACATATGCTGGGTGCTTTTAGTTCTGTTGCTTTCTAATGAGCCTCCTTTAGCCGTAGCTCCCTATCTACATGCAGAGAGCTTCCCAGGAGCCAGACCTGGGACTGTCTGTGGCATCAGATAAACTCCCACTTGGTAGCTACAAGTGTCCTGTTACAGCTACGTTGTTATTAGCAAAACCTTGAGCAATTTTTCTGTTTCGAATGTAGGAACATAATGAAATCTTTTCTAGATCTGTGGAAAGGGTTAGGAACCTAATGCCCAGTTAAAACAGATTTTAACACACAAATAAAAAGCTGTATTACAAACAGGAGGGAGCTTTAGAGCTTTGCCTCAGGGACAGGACGTATTTCACAGACATAGTCTCTAAAGACCAGGACAAAGTCTGGGGATACGTACGGTGGTGATGGACTCCCACTGAGCTCAATGCAATCAGATTTTCACCATAAATTTCTCTGTAGGTTTTTATTAGCAGAGCACAGTGATAATGGAGTCTGCTACAGCTCTGCAAAGGGTGAAACCAGAATGTAATAAAATCAAAATATTTTCCCAATAACAGAGAGTACTCCGAACCCCATCCAGAAAAGGACTTGTGAGTTGTCTTATGGAAGTTGTCTTATGGACTTCTGAAGTTGCTTTAGATATCGCAGAAACATTTGGTAACTAATTGGCCAGAGTACTTGCAGGTACTTTTACTATTTCCACTCCTAGAAACTGAACAGAAAAAGCTAAGTCTGATAAAGCTATAATCCCATTTTTGTATTTATTGTGTTATATGACCTCAGCCAAGAGCCGGTCAGCCTATTTCTGCCTGTGTGAACGCTGCATAGCATYATCTCTTGCTCAGTCCGTGGTCTCTTAACCATTTTCTGAGGTCAGCATGGACTGCAGCACTGTGGGTTCTAGCTGACCAGCAACGGACCTGTTTCCCTCCTGGACTGCCGTGGATCCTTTGCAGTAGCCCACAGACTCCCAGATGCCATTTTCTAATTGCCAGCATGGCCAGCCAGGGCTGGTGTCATGGCTAGTGCAGGTGGGATGTATGGGAAGCCCATGCAGAAAAGGGGGGGGGACAGCACTGGGGGGTGCTGAGTCACAGGCGAGAAGAGCTTGTGTTCCCGGGAGACACAGGGTAGCACGGCCGGGAAAGCTTGCGTGGCCGTGCAGGAAGCTGACTCCGTGGGTTTGGTTTCAGCTCGGGTGTCACAAAGAAAACAACAGAGAGCAAAAACCTCCAGATTTTTCTGGAAAGCCTCCAGCCATCTCTCTTTAAAGATAACACAGCCTGTTTTCTCTTTGGTGGCTCTTGTTTGCTAAACTGCAGGCTTGGCTTTCTAAAGGTGAGCCAGGAACGTAGGGACCAGTCTGACAGAGCAGGAACAGATGGATAAGCATCATGGATCAGGGTCCCTCTGGTTAACGTTGGTACCCTTGGCATTTGCCCCGCCAAACTGCTGTGTTGCCCTCCCCRGTGAGACGGGATTCACCTCTGGGCTTGGAGGAGACACTAACGTGCCAGGGAAACGGTGATCTCACCAGAAAGAGCCTACAGGGCTTGCCAGGAAGAGCAGAGAAGGGGAGGGATGCGTACCCCTTTGGTGGACCCAAAGCTCTAGCCGCTCGTGTGAGCGGCCCCTGTCCTCCAGCGTGCGAGCACGCAGGAGATGCTTCACCAAAATGTCCCTTGGGAATTGCTTCATCTGACAGTTGCGCGCACACGTGCATATATCTCCCGCAAGCGCTGTAGCGTCAGGTTAGACTCAGGAACATAACATTCTCTGCAGACGCAGGAATCTGGCTCTGTGATTCATTTCTCTCATGACTTGGTGCTAGCATCAGAGGTACAGCAATTTCAGGTCTAAGGAAGAAGCACCCTATAAATAAAAGAATAATTTGCATTAAAGTAGCTAATTGGTATCTCAACACTTTAATGTATCCACTTACAATCACATTTTGTGTTAGAGCGGATTATGTGGGGTCACTAATGCTGCTGTCTGCAATAGGCAGAAAAACATACTGCAATCAGAGGGATGGTCTCTGCAAATTACTTGCTAAATTGAACTGTATTCTTGAAATTAACTTTAAAAGACAACCAAACTGCTCTCCTAGCATTGCAAAATTGAAAATTATATCAAATTTCAAATCACAGGTGAAAAAAGCAAGCTGGCTTGTTCTGGGGAACAGAACTATGGCTGCTATACGCTGTAATCATTAATGATGCCTGTCAGACTTTCCTGGAATCACAATACTTTCCTGGAGGGGAGGAGACTTCATTTTTGATGCAGAATATTTTGCATTGGGCTGTAGTGCTGTCTCGATATATTTGCATGATATTTAATTCTTTAATAATTCTCTTGCAAGAAGGAACGCAGAAACCCTGTTACAGATGCCGCWGGCTACAGAAACACCTGGAAAGAAGATCCTATTTTCTGCTTCCCAGGTTAGAAAAGGTGGATGATCTTTACTTTTCTTGAAACAAGATATTATTTTTCCTGAAAAATGAAAGTCCCCTTTGAGTAAAGCAGTCTGCAGATTCCTGAAAAGGAAAAAAACCTTCAGAAACTAAACAGAAAGGGAATTTTCAGAAGAATTTTCAGTTCATTTCATTTTGAGATGGTTCTTATTTTCAGCTTGTGCTTCATTTTTACTGAAGAGCTTTAAAAACAACTTCAAGATCTGTATAAAAATTTGTATTGTGTGAAATGAAGGGTTTGGGTTTTTTCAATTGGAGCRACTGTTTATGTTTTGATTCACATTAGCGCTGGGGAAAATGTAACATGGATTGGCTATAAGCAGATCTGTCCTTCAGTGGCTCCAGCCACTACCTYCTGTTTTCCCCAGACTTGGGTAATCACGAAGCTAATCAGGCTGGTGAAGAAAAAAGACTTTCAGAGCCAAAGGCAGTGACCCAAGGCAGGGAAGGGTGTGGGGAGCTTTGCCCACTGCGGCTGGGAGCGACTCTTGTCCCTCGGGAGCACTCCCCGCCTGCACCCAAGGGTGAAGTTCCCGAACCAAGACCCCAGGCTTGTCCCGAGGTAGCCAAGCTCCCAGGGACTTCAGCGGGAACAGCACAGGGCCCGCAGGAGATGGGAGAGTTGGGCCCTACCTCGTTACACAAGGTGTATAAACACTTAGTGAAGTGCATTAATGGATTTCAAGGAGGCACACAAGCATGTTCCTAGGTTGCGCCCTGTGAAACAGTGCTGCATCTCATCTTTTCACAGAGGCTTCAGACATTGTCCTCTTTGGGTCAGGGAAGGTGGTCCTGTCACRGCCATGTCCC
This sequence comes from Oceanodroma leucorhoa, assembly GCA_030449065.1. NCBI lineage: Eukaryota > Metazoa > Chordata > Aves > Procellariiformes > Oceanodroma > Oceanodroma leucorhoa. Next base: position 9,430,630 of record JASVER010000036.1, on the reverse strand, counting down.
CACGCCATGCCGGTCATCTACTGCCTGCTGCATGCTGGGTCACGGGGAGGATGCGAGCTGTCCTGGGCAGGGACTGATGCTTACCAGAGATGCTGGAAGCACGTGCATTTGTCACACACTGGAACACGAATAGACCTGTGGGATAATTTGGCTCTATGTAAATATTTGTCAAGATGGCTCAACGTGCTTCGTGCTCAATGAAGTCAGCAGAGCTGCAGTAAATTACCCCAGTACACAATGTGTCTGTTTAGAATGAAAAGACAGTGCAAAGCCCAATGGTTTCAAATTTTCTTAGATTTGCCAAGGCATAGTGACTTTGAAAGATGAGCTGTTTTAATGTAGATGCCCAGTTTTAGGCAGCCAAATTATTTTGCATTTCCAAAGGTCATAATATTTTTAGGAGAATAGCATCCCTGGCTATAGTTTCTTTGACCAGAAACCTGCATGARTAGTGGAAGCACTGATTAGCCAGGGCTGGTGCCTTCCTTGTTAGAAAGTCAAGCTGAAGACCCATCTCCTGCTGCCCAAGTCAGATCTGGTGGCAGAACAGATCCCCCCACGCCTCATTCCCATTCCATGAATATCAAGCAGGGKCTTGCTTGCTCAGTTTCCATCTATTCTTTTTTTCCTGTCTGTAGCAACAGCTTAACTAAAGCACCTGCTGTTTTGTATATCCCAATAGCCCTTTTTTGTAAGGAAGGTGTGTGTGTGTATATACACACACACACGCATATATATATACACACACGTACACACTACAATTCCTGTGCTTACCCACCAAGAATTGATAAAGCAATGCATTCCCTGTTCCTTGGCTTTTCAAAGATGTAAAGTAAAAGAGCAAGCTATAAATCCAACTGTGTACTCATAGGATATGCAGGAGGACAAATAATCATCTTGTCAGGCAAATGACTCAACACATAGGAAGCCACAGCCACTGAAATGTAGGACTCAATAGGTAAAATATGCAACTAACCTAGAAATATAGTACATCTATTTTCAGGTGCCACAAAACACATATTCATCAAGAAGACTATTAAAAAATTAATTTCCTAAGGACATCAGCATTAGACTATTGAGGAGATGGAGTACTGGATAATGAATTGCGCAGGCAGAAAAGTGTGCACTATAAAAGGTGAGCTACAAGGCAAAGTCATTTCCTTAGGAAAAAGGCAAATGTCCCAACAGTCTTGATGCAGGATAACTAAATTCTACTCTATCTTTGCAGTTTGATATGAAAGTGTGTATTTTTTAAAAGGTCACATCCTTTATATATTTATAAAACAGTCTGCTGCTGCTTTTGGCTGCTTCTCTGGAAAGGTGCTGTAGCACAGGAGTTAATTTTAAAAAATAGCCACAATCCAAAGGTGAAGTCCCACTTTTTTTTCCATTCTGGATATTTTAGCTGTAGGAGCTGGACCGCAAGAACTTTATCAGCAATGAAATAGACTCAGAATTTATGATAAGAYGATTAAGCCAGGCTTACTGAGTCATGCACTGAGCTGAGCCAGGAGGACAGTAAATGGAAGAAACGGAAATTACAGAACCTGATTAACAAATGACTTAGCCAAGAAAGTAACCACCGACGTGTCAGCTCAGAGATAGAAGGCTCCCCAACACCTAAGGTCRCCCAGGAGAAGCGGGCTCCTGGGCACTCCTGCTGACCTGCAGGCAGTCTGTTGTGGTTTAACCCAGCAGGCAGCCAAACACCACACAGCCGCTCGCTCCCTCCTCCTCCCGCAGTGGGATGGGGGAGAGAATCAGGAAAAAAAAAGTAAAATTTGTGGATTGAGATAAAGACAGTTTAATAGAACAGAAGRGRWARKRATAATAATAATAATAATAATAATAATGGTAGAATATACAAAATGAGTGATGCACAATGCAATTGCTCACCACCCGCTGACTGATAACGGAGCTRCGATTGCTACTTCCTGAACCACTCCCCCTATTTATATACTGAGCATGACATCATATGGTATGGAATACCCCATTGGCCAGATGGGTCAGCTGTCCTGGCTATGCTCCCTCCCAGCTCCTTGTGCACCTGGCAGAGCATGGGAAGCTGAAAAGTCCTTGACCAGTAAACTGCTTAGCAACAACTAAAAACATCAGTGTGTTATCAACATTCTTCTCATACTAAATCCAAAACACAGCACTAGGAAGAAATTCAACTCTATCCCAGCCGAAACCAGGACAMAGTCACCAGTCCAGTTTCCCCCAGACAACTCCATCAGCCTGCGGCATGACCAGGCTGCCAATTACCATTTATCTTCCCTGTGGCAGCTGGTGGTAGCCAAGTGATAGGGCTGAGTGGCCTCCCCAGCCTCATTCATCACCTGGCTTTGGAGAGCACTTTGGTGAGCATCCAGTATTAAGTTAAAAATGTAAATGTTGCCTTTAGCAGGGTTAATGAAATAAAGCTAATCTGATTTTCTGGCAGTCTACTTTTAGATCGGATGGATGGGAAAAGGTGTTTGAGCATAGTATTGATTATATTGATTGCACTTCAGAATTTTCTTGAAAGGTTGTTGTCAAAATATTGTTCCGCATATTTTTAATGTCCAAACTACTTAACATTCCCTCTGTTCTCATCTCTGTGCTTGAACAGAGTTTTGTTTTTTCGGAGTTGATACTTCAGCCTGTTTGGAAGGCAGGCAGGGAGGGCTAAGGGGGATCTATAAATAGCATCTTAGTTGGGAGCTGAGAGATTTGGAGTCTGATGTGGCCATCTACGCGTGAAGCAGCGATCAGCTCCACCGAGGGCACGTTAAGCTAACCTTAAAGGAACTTCATGGCCAAAGCAACACTGAAGAAAATCAGACTTGCTCTGTGGTTCCCCATGTGAAGTGATTTGTTTTAACTACATGTTAAACTATATGCTTTAGCTGTATGTTTGTCGGTGTGTCTCAAATTATTTACACTGGTGTCCCTGATTTTCCCCACACTAAGGAAGGGAAGATGGGGCTGCAAAGACAGCACTGAACATTGGGCTGTCCGTGGTGGAGGCTGGGTTTCTGATTCCTGCCCCCGCATCTYCTCTGGGCTGGGGATGATCTTCAGCTTAAATGTGGCCTTGTTATGTGGGATATCACAAAATTTACTGGCATAGAAACACATAGTGCTATTCGGTACAGAATTATGTGAAGYTGTTAGATTCACCTGCGTTGTGTCAGATATAAATAAGACTGATGTAAAAGGTGTTGCTAAACTGGGAAGCGGCCGGTAGCTTTGAACTCTTCCGTAGGATCAGCAAAGCGCAATGTGCTGACTCTAAAAAGAGCAGAGGAGAAACAGCATAAAACTAATACAAAATCGGTGTTTTTGTAACAAGTAAGAAAGACATTATAAAGTTTGAGGATTTGATAAATTTCCTTTCAATTTCTTTTAATTGTTCATGGTTGTGACATTTTCAACAGTAATTTTTTTCTAGAATAAAAATATCCCTGAGCTTTTCCCAGCAGTTAAAGATCCTTTGGATGAAACAACTCCTTCGTTGCAAGGGGGAGGCTCAGGAGTGCAGAAGACAGAATGGGGCATTAAAGTGGCCACTGTGCCCCAGCCACCCCTAAAGGTTTGTGTGACTGTGGTGGCACCAGCTTCAGACCATGCACTCCAGTGAGGAGAGAGCCRGGGGGGGCTGGTGGTTTTTAAATAGAAATTAGAAAGCCAAAGATACACAGAAACAAAGCTCAATCTGACTATTGCTTCTAGGAGAGCAAAGTCCAGGGCCATGGGTGACACTAAAGGTCTCGTGAGTTTGTACAGTGACAACATTTCTGTTGTCTAAATTAACTGGTGGAATATGATGGTAGTTGCAGACTTACATACAGAATAAAATTTTCAGATTTARTTTTCTTCTTAGTCTCCTTCAGTGTGCTAGTCACTAGCGCAAAGTTTCTACCTTGTTGCACTCGTGTTTGTAAGAAGAAAATCAATTGATTTTCTGTTGGATCTGAGTAAATTTAACCTTGCGGAAAACAATTTTCCTGCCAGATTGCATTTGCATCCCAAAACTTACTTGCAGGGATTCAACACATCTCCCCTTGTTATGCCACATGAATGACAAGCAAGGAATGTTGGGTTTATCCCCTTTAATGATTTATCTTTATTTTTATCTTTTCTGTGTCTGTACATAGTGTTCCTGGCCTGGCTCTTACATGCTTAATACGGGAGTACAAGTACTGGTAGGGTCTAAAAGTGGTTTGTTGCCRTGCTATGACATTTATCAGCAGGTGGCAAAACACATAGCCGTGGTAGAAAATGTGTTCCTTGCAGAAATTACATGTTGCATCTCATCCCAACAGTCTGACACCTCCTTTTAGGTCAAAGAGGAGAGAGAAAAGTGCGGATGGGATGTTTCTTTTTGCATTTAGGGGCAACAGATTTACAATGTGAATCTAAATGGAATCTAAAATTTGAGCTGGAAAAAAAGATCCATTTAAAGGAAGTATGGTTTTGGAAAGAGTTTTAGTAGACGATAAAGAACAACCATGTGTTTCACCTGGAGATCTCAACAGACAGGCGCAGTGTGCCTCCTCTTCTGTGTGTCAGCATGAGCTTAGGGCAAGAGGAAAATAACCCAAAAAGGCTTTGCCAAGGTGACCCTGAGCAAAGTTCTGGCAGGGGTGRATCCACCATCTCCCGTAGATGAGATGCCCCAGTGGTGGTGACTGCAGTGAGCAGAGTAGTAGGAGAACTGCCCTGATGTGGGTCCCCCACTTGAAAAATACATGCTCAAATTTGCATAAATGCTTAGTTCTCATTTAAGCATTTAAATGGAGTGGTACCAAATGCACCCCACAGCTACACCAGAAGAGATTTACTCTAACTTAAGCATGAAGCCAAACAAATCCAGTAGACTCARATTTGGTGCCATAATCAGGGAGCCACAAAGGTGGTATAAAGCTCATCATCAGTTCTTTTAGAGCCTGTCCTGGATCCTGCTCATCCCACCCAGAGAACTTGGCTGCTTTGTGGCAGTCCCACCGAGTCGCCCCGTCAGAGGCTGGCTTTTCTGCCAGGATAAAGCCAGAGGCTCTATTTTTAGGCAGACGCCAGGAAGGTTTTTGGGAAGTGTATCAAGGAGCAGCAATTGTAGGAGCTGGGGAGGTGCCAAGCAACCATTTCCTAGCTCTCCTCGCCCAGACACGTAGGACCTGCACGGCTCATTGTCTGCAGGTTTTTGTCTTGGCAAAGGAAGGCAGAGCTCTCTGCATTGGACAGGTAGTCATTACATAGCAGATCTGCTGAATGGCTGTGGTGAATTTAAAATAATTGTACTATAGTTATTCACCAGTATACATTACATTTGGAATCAGAGGTTGCTTTTCTTTCTTTACAAGGGGAAAACATTGTAAGTGAACCCGTAATTTTGAGTACGCTAATTCCAAGACATTTGCAGATAGAGTGGTTTCCTGGAATAACAGCCTCTCTCAAGAGAAACGTCAAATGCATTTAATCAGCCACATTTAGAGCTCTGCAACATCTGCAAATGAATTATTAACGATCTCAAATGTTTTCGAATTATCCAAAAGTCAGGAATAACGTGGCTCTTCAGATAATCAGCTCTGATTCAGGGYTTCTCCTTTCCACTTTATGCACTAGAGGCTTTGCACCTGGCTGCTGCTGCTAACTCGAGTTCCTTGCAGCTCAGATAAACCTCTCCAGAGGCACTTGGGTAGCTGAACAAATGCAAAGTGCAGCTGGCATCCAGCTGTGTCTGTATAGATTTATGCATCATGTTGTAAATAGCCACTGACCGGTGTCGTGCATCTTGGGGGGAGGTAAGGGATGCTGCAGGGAAGGCAGTTCCCACACGGCAGTCATCACTGCACATGACTGTTGTCCACAGAAGTCCTCCACTCCCACGATGCTACGTTTGACCTGAAGCAATGGAAGATTGGTCTGGGTAAGGTTTGCCTGGAGAAGCAGGTTTGAGTCATGAGTCTTCTCGTTAGCTAGCAACAGCAAGAATGGCAGAATAAAGCTGTGAAGCAAAGCACAGCTCGGGTTCCAGCCTTGGCTTGCCCTTTGCCATGTTAAGAAAATCATAGATGGCTTATGTCGCTTCGCCCGCAAAACAAGGTATTTTGTAAAGTGCTGTGAGAAACACTAACAACTGTCATATTATATGCAACTCAAAACCCTTCCACTGCAATGTGGAAATACCCTTTTAGAAAAAAATAATCACAACAGTCTAGTTTCTTCAGATGAGGTAATGTGGTTGCATTATTTTTTGAATCAACAAATGTTCTCATTTAAGAACCCCAGCTGACAAAATAGTGGAGCCATCAAGATGCGGATGTAAATAAAACACATGCAGTAGCATGTGAATTAGTGAAAAAATAAAACCGTATTAACTCTTATGGATACCAATACAGTGACTTCTGGTATATGTACAAAGAAGAACTCCCTTGGGTCTTGAGGGAGGTGTTCAGCAGCTTGTTATATTCAGACCAAATGCAGAATTTCTGTTCAATCTGCTTGTTGGGGAGGACCTTAAATACGAGGACACGATGAAGCTTACTGCAGGCTTTAAGAGGAAGATATGAGCAGAAATATTTTTCTTTGCTGGACAAAAGCCACTGCTAAACAGAGTACAAACCAGCTGCATCTGGGATGCTGTCAAATCATAGCATAAAAGAGGAATTAAAAATCTACTCCTTACTTTGCCTGAATAAAAATTGCTGGGTGGTCACTTTATTTTGTTTATAATTATAATAATAAGCTTGATAGTGTGTCTGTTATGGATTCTGTATTCTGTGTGCATTATTAACAAGACGACTGTTTGTCCCACTACACTCATAAGGAAAACATAAAACACAGACAAATGAAAGCAGAAGCGGCTGTGGCTATTAAGAACAATTAGGCACTACACAGCCTCTCTGCAGGGGGCCGCTCTGGAGTGGTTTAATGGAGCAGATCTCATGTTACGATGTACATTTTGACAATGCTATCTTGCATATTCAGGTATAACTCTGCTCTTCTGCAGGAGCTTTGGTTACATAGCAAGAGGCAGCTATAGCTACCAAGAGGGTGCTGCCTATTTAATATTTGCTCATTTCATTTTATTTCAAAATGGAATTGGACATTTGTTTGTTAGAAATAAAGTACTTCACAAGGAGATTAGCTATCTACTTTCTTTGGCTAGAAGAGGAAAGGGTATTGATGTCACTTTTTAGCTTGAAATCAGCTTGAAACTTCCACGTAGTTCTGTTACACAATGTGCAATTCTGTTATTTCAAGCTCAACATCCCTTTTCTTGTTTATGAAGATGAACCACAAACAACAAAGTCCCTAACGGCTTGCACACCCTGTAAGTGCGATGGTCTTCTAAAAAGTGATGTAGTTACTTATGCCAAGGTTTGGATTTTCCAAAGCTTATTTCCTCTTCTACACAGTCTCTGAAAGAATCTGTCCTTCTATGCATAGGTTTGTACCTCTGGTTCCTTAGATCCAAAATCATGCTAGTATCCAAAATTTTCATTGAGCTCTCCTTGAATAAGAGCCCRGAGCCAATGTTTATGCCAAACAGCTCCCCAGGGCTGTGGTCAGCTCGGGAGCCTGCGTAGCCCAGGGGAAGGGACTGCTACGGGCTGTGGYAGGAGGGGAAGGAAACTAAGGAACTTAAAACTACCACCAGTCATGTTTCTTTTGTGCGGCATCTTTTCTAGGTCCTCCGCACACCTTGTAAATTACATATATTATTGCCTGGTAGATCTTCAAGGAGTAATGGCTGAAACAGGGACCTGTGAACCTCTGTCCCTTCGCTGGAATTCTTTTGAAAAGAATGAGATCAGCTAAAGAGGTAGGAATAATAATAGCACACTACATTAACATGCCTGCTGTAAAACATCATTGTTTTGACGCAGTCAACCTTTTACATTGTTTTTAAAAAAACCCAAAACCCTTTAAACCATAAATCCTACTGCCTGACGGTTTTGGTTTCCACTTGAAGAGAATATCGAATACACTCTGAGCCAAGTCCCTTAGGAAGGCCCTCAGGTCTGGGGACCTTTGGTGGCGTAAGGGGAACTGCAGTGCCACAAGTATCAGCTCAAGGGAAAGAGGAGCATCACAGCACAGAGCAAAGACCCACGGCAGGGCTGGCTGGGTTGTGGTGGAGGCCATCCGAGCACAATTTTAGGACAAAGCAGAAGCGAAGGTCGGCACTTCAAAGCATTTTCATCTTCCTTTCCTGGGCGCTGCGCTGCGGGGATGCGGTACGGCTGCCATAGCAACGCGCTGCTCAGCCCTGCATCGCAGGGGCGAGGGGGATGCTCCTCCGAGCCTGTGGCTCGGCAGCCACTGGGGGGGGAATGGAAAAGCTCCTTTTTAAAGCACCAGTGTCCGTCACCACTGAAAGGAAGGAGGGCAGCAAAAGGAAAAAAGATGCAGTTTTAATTATCGCTGTGAAAAGAATAGATAAACTCCTATCTATTTCAGCCACGAGGACAAAACCAGCAACATGCACTGTACCATGGCTGTGTGGTAGCACACGTGGTGCAAGGTGTTAGCTTTGATGTGTGACTTTATTACTTGCCCAGAGCTGGGGGCGGAGGGCACATGTACACACACATGCTTTAAGGCTACTGCTACATAAAGGAAACACAAGAAAACACATTCAGAGCTACATACTACTGCTACATAAATGAAACACAAGGAAACACATCAGAAGATGACTGTTGTCTTCAGTGAGCTTTGACCAAGCCCTGCTGAAGATAKTTCTAATTATTTAGTCTGGTATCATGATGGTGCTTGTTAAGTGTGTTGAACAGCGTGTTTGCAACCACCCTACGCCTCCATCGAAGCTGTGAGCGCCCAAGGCTCTGCACAAGCTCCTGCTGCTCTGCGGTGGCAGTCCCATGCTGCAGCACACAGGTTGCGGCCATGTCCAGGAGACGAGATCCCGTGCCTGGGGGGCTGCAGGAGCACGAGTCCTGCAGTTGTGGTGAATGGAGTCAAGTTGTGGTGAATGGAGTCAAATGTGGTTGGCGGCCGGTCACGAGCGGTGTTCCCCAGGGCTCAGTTTTGGGGCCCATCTTGTTTAACATCTTTATCAATGATCTGGACGAGGGGATCGAGTGCTC